>JASGXE010010166.1:0-10939 GCA_030068105.1 Sinentomon sp. SZTP_YWyxl
ACGCCAACCCGCAAGATATCCCGGAGAGAGTCATGCTCTGCATTGCAGAGTAGACGTGTGTCCAGTGAGATGTGGCTTCTCTGTTGTGCAACCTGCCAAGCGACTATCTTGGACTTGGAGCTAGGTGTTATTTAACGTGCGCCATGTGATGCTGCACACGGAACCTCGTTGTTAAAGTCCCATCCGAAGGACCAAGAGACTGGCCACTAAGTCTCTCTTTCCAACCTCATTTACTGTGCCTCGCGGAGGGAGGATGCACCATTTGTGCCACAGTAAATTTCGTGCCCCGACGGGGAATCGAACTCGGTCCACCTGGGTAGGAGTCGAATGCGCTAACCACTGCGCCACAAGGTTTGCAGAATAGAATGTGTCCGTTATGACTGAAGGTGACCAATTTCTGATGTTTCTCATGTAACGATGAGCTAAATAATGAAGCCCACAACTACTTGTCATGTGACGCTGAATTTGAAATGTGTTAAATAGAATTTTAAAGTTTTATAAATCAGAAAACAACATTATACGATAGTGTCGGTTTCCCATGGACTAACACTCCTGATATTTTATTCTAAGCAATGATATTGTACCACAAGGATCAAAGAGTTCAAGTATAGAGTTACGTGTACATGGACGATAAAGTGCAATCCAATGATTACCGGTGTCAGTAGATGGTTGAGTGTTGAGAATGAAACCTTCATGTGGTTTTCGAAAACAGGGAGCCAAACCTATGGAGAAAACACCCAGAAGAAACTCCTGTCGGATCTATTTGATGAAGAAACAATGATAGTTGATCAGAATTCATGATCCAATTGTTTACGAGGCAGGAAAGTCATAAATAATCTTCCGCTTGTGGTCAAGTTCCAATAGGTTTCAAATGACATATGCATGATGCAACTGACCGTTTTCTTCAAAGGAGAGTTGAATTTCATTTCTAAACGTAAATTACCTTGGCGTAAAAGATTAAAATATTCCAAGCCTGGTGATGATGCGTAATGAAGATAGGATATATTCTCTTGATAATTTCAACTCAACGTTTCAAGATGACAACGTATTTTCATGAACATCCAAGTGATTGTGCGATGCCTGAACTCGAATTGTTTGCAGAACCATCCAACGTTGATTCAAGCAGATGAACGACAAGCGTTATATATCTTCCAGTTGCTTCCATTCAAGACAGTTCAAGCTTGGAGTTTTTCGTTAGTGGTTCGGAAGAAGAGTACATTGACCTCGAACAACCTTTAATATCCAAATAGAGAATGTTCATGCACAAGATGGAAAATCACTTGATGATAGCAAAGACGATATTGCTCCTGTAAATAACTTTCTACACAGTTTGTTCTCTCAAGTTGATGCTTTTCTCAATGATCGTTTGATGAATGCAAGCAACGATACATATCCATATCGAGCACATGGAGACATAGTCAGCTAACATCCGCTTTGTGGTATAAGGACACCGCAGGTGAGATGGAAAGGAAGGTTATTGTAACAGATAAGAAGCAAATTAGTATTGGTGATTCGCCAACCACTGATCCAGTTGGAGTGAATTTAGGTTTCAATCAGAGATTACAGTTCGCTAGAAAATATAAGATCTTTGATCTTGCAGGGCCAATATATATTCCGATATCTTCAATCAACCACGTTATTTGCTGAGTAATGTGAACATGAAGTTGAGATTCATTCGAAGTTTAGACTCATTCTGCTTGATGTATGCAGGAAACAACGCTACATATAAAGAGGCGATAATATCTCACTCCTTATTCAAAGATAAAGCTATATTCTGTCTTATATGCACATGGGAGTGTATTGGCAGATAGTCAAGCTCATACAATTCGCTACCCTTTGAATCGTGTAGTCAACAAGGTCTTTTCGATTCCTGCCGCATTCACCAGTGTAAATAGTGACAAATTAGTGATTGGTCAACTTCCAACAAGAAATTGTCCTCGGGCTAGTCGATTCCGAAGCTGCAAGTGGAAATGCAAATAGCAATCCTTTTAATTGTCAACATTTCGATTTAAATTACTTTGCACTATTTGCGGACGGAAAACCTTTTTCATCAAAACTTGACACCAGACTACAAAAATGGAAATTATCTCAAGGCGTGTCTGTCATTCTTCGAAGGATTAGACACCGGGCGTGGAGACGATGGCACCAATATCAGTCGAGAGGAATATCCAAAAGGATTTTCAGTTCGACTGTTTGGCATGGAGAATCCATTCCAATTTGGGCAAAAGGCAAAAGGGGCGCAAGCAACACGGAAAGTGAGAAGGATGGAGAGGATGATGTTCAACATGTCGAGGCAACTTTAATGCCTAAAACGCCTTCAAGAATCATATTAACCAATGAAGAAACACATTTCATTTCAGCCTAGAAACACATTTCGTTTACCGTTTTCTTTGGAGCGTCTGAGATCAGATGGTTTCCATGGTCTTGGTTTCTGGGTCTCTTTCACAAACAGCATGCACACGCTGTGACCTAAGAGGAAGCAGAGAGTGCCTTTGACAACTTGACACTCATTGCAACCATAAAATACTTTTCAGAATTAAAATATCCACGAAAAATATTTCAAATATTTCAGGTTCCTTTTTTTATCACTCTGTATATCATGACTTGCCGTACTTGGCAACACAATGTAAAAATCGGAATAAGTGCTCATATTTTCTCAGGAGTAGATAACTGCTTAATATCTTCAGCTTTCATCCAAGAATTGGCAGATGAGGGATACCCCCTCCACTTCACCAGAAGGTGATCAACACCTGCAATTTTTCTCTTGCGATAACTTTCTGAACCTGGTAGAGCTTGTCTTCTCCAATGCCGAGTATCTTCTGCAATTCCTCTTTATAGAATGAACCTTTTATACTTTCTTCTGAAGAATCAGCAAGTTTATACATTGGTAGAGAGTGGGTAGTATTGATAACCGATATTTAAATTGGAATTTTCATACGTTGTCGCTTTCTCTTTTCCATACTGATATTTTCCAACGAGGTGTTCAGTCCGACCGGGGATTAATTGCTGGGGTCGCCGATACTCCGAAATATTTATGCAGGGAAGCACTTTTACTAAAAAAGTGATTGCTAAAATTTCATAAACGCCTTTACTTCGATTCAATCGTTACTTCCGTTTCTTATACGCCGAAAAATGCATTTTTTCTTCAAAATTTGGAAAATTTGAATTTCCCCCCAAGCATGCCCCTCCGTTTTCCGGCTCTTTGGAATTCCCAAAACCAGAAACCAATTTTTTGCCAAAGGGTTGCAATGCAAATTGGAAAATCCCCAAACCATCAATTTTTAAAACAGATTTTTCCAAATTTTTCAGCGGTAAGGTAATTTGAGATTTCGTTTTTTTCCTGAATTTTTTTCCCCTTGCCCCACCGCCCGAAAAACCAACCAACCCACAAAACAGGTTAAATTCCGAAATTCAAAATACCGGGAAATTGGGAAAAACGCAGAAGGAACGAGAGACAAAATTTTCCAATATAAAAAGGTAAAAAAAAAAATTTTGGGGTTTTAATGATTTATGGACTCCTCAACTTAAAATCTCGAGGATATCTGTGATCCATAATGATGGAAATGCGGATGACAAATGATGGCGCAGGTACCTAGATAGGTAGGTACCTAGCTGCTCTCACTGCTTGCATGGGGTCGAATCATGGTCCGGTGTTGCCTGACCTGCCAATGATAATTTCCTTTTAGGTAGGCACCTAAGTAGGTATTTTACCTAGGCCGAGTCACCAACTGGATGCGTACAACGAGGCATTTGTCACTTGTTGAAAGGTACCTAGGTATCGGATAAGCAGCAGGTAGGCCTAGGTAAGTGGGTACCTGCCAATGGCGTGGCCTCTTTTCACGCTGCTCTCACATTTTCACAGACAAAACAGCAGACACTTCTTCACTGATGCACTTGTGCCACTAGGGGTGGACTCCCACCTGAATTCCTGAATCCCGATATCCTGAAACACCGAAAAACTGGTGAACAGACGGCACCTGTTCTTGCTTTTGCCCCTGCAAAAACATGGCACTCGGAATTGAAGCTGGTGCTTGTGCACCTGAATCACTTTCACTGCGACTTTCCACTTCTTCTTCAGCAGAACTTCCGCTCGATTTACCCTTTTCCGATGTCAAAATTCCTTTTCTGCGCTTTTCCACCTTCAATTCAACATCCCAGCCATCCAATCCTTCAGAATCACTGCCAAAAAGGGCCTCAAACTGCACGTCGTCCATGACACCTCCAGCCGCAAACAAACAAACACGCAAACAAAAACAACTCAACTGATGCAATGCCGCCAGAAACCTCAAGGCCAAGGCCACAATGAGCACCATCTACAGGCAAACACGCAAGAAGAAACAACAAAACTGCTCCCAGAACAATCAGCACCTTTCTGAAGAAATCGAAAACACGAAAATCGAAATTTCAATTTTGGTGGAGTAGATGGCTTTGTGAATTCATAACTCTGCCAGAAATCAACAGATGGCAGTGCAGATACGTTTTTCATGCGCGGAAAAGAACGCAGAATATTTTTCGCGGTTTTTTCGATGAATCAGACGTGGATTCATGTGGTACGACGGCAAAACCTTAAATGACTCACACTCTGATTCATGTGAGGCGAAGGGGTATGCATAACGAGCGGGACGGTGAAGAGTGTAAGCATCTTGAGATTGAAGCCAGCTAGAAATCAAATTACGATTAGCAGTGGGCTTACGGATATTTTCAATCATTTCTAAACAAAAATTCACTCAAAAGTCTCAGATACAACCGGTGAATACCTCCTAGACTGCCCACTTCTTTCGGCGAATAATAAAGATTTTTCATCAAATCATTTATTTTTTCGACGAGCTGAAAAAAAATTGGCTTCCTCTAATTTGTTGTCGTCAAGTTTCTTAACGGGATCGATTCTCGTATTTTGATCCTGTGATGTTGCATCCTTATCTTAGATATCATTCACCCAGTCACTCAATGAAAACAATCGAAACCAATCAATTGGTGTCAAGTCGACACCTTCCTTCTTCTTTTTGCTGCCAAAATGAAAAGCTTTAATCGTTTTTCCTGTTGGAGACTGACACACTTCGACACTCTTAGTTCCGCGAATTGTGGATTGGACATTCTCAACCGTTTCGCAACCCAATCGTTTAAATTCATAAGTCTATGCCTTTCAGACAAGTCGAGTGAGAGCACCAGAATTCTCCAACATGTCAGGAATTAAAAAACCTTCCGTCTCATTGCTGGAAATGAGCAGTATTTTTCCATAGTTGGGTGAAGCACTTGCGTTATTATGAATCCAGTATGGGGAGTAATGGGGAGATGCGCGTTTCACGATGAACTTCTCTCTTCTCATTGTGATGATCACAAATTAAAATTAAAATGTTGATAAAAATAAGAAGAACTGGGTCTCCAAATGATCTCCAAAAAAAAAAACGACGAGTGCAGGAACTGTTTAACCTGCACCCATGCAGCATTCCACGGAAACTTCCACCGTTTGCCATGTTCTTCCTAAAACAAACTGATAAGTGTGCAATACTTTACGGCCTTTAAAAAGAAAAAAAAATACAGAACATAAAGTAATCTTTTCACATCATTACCCCTACTGTAACTTGAAAACGTTGCACATATTTTTCGGAACGTGTGACTGCCTCCATGCCCCCCCCCCCCCCCCCTTAGACACCCTCTTCAAGCGGGTTGCGCCGGTGTGGAAACAACTCTTCATCCTTTTTTACTCCACCTGCGACGACGATCCGGCGTTGATCTCGACACGTTCTTTCGTAAAAAAACCGCGCCAATTTCGGTTCATTCAACCTGTCGGCGTGAAGACAAAAAACGCTCTCCTTATTCTCTCTCTCGATCGATCGATCGATCTTGACGTTCTCTTGATCCGATTCCTGCACGCCCTTCCGCTAAAACCATGCTATATCACTCTTTTGCCTTTGGGCTCACTCTCTCGCTCGAAACACGATGTCATCTTTCTCTTGAAAAACCACTCCTAAACTGGGCAGTCCCATCACTCCTCTACCAAAAACCCATATCACATATTCCTACAAATTACCCATAATCGATCACCCTCTAAAACCATGCCTAATATGGATATTTCTTGTCGTGAACATGGGTTGACCGTTGGGAACACAATTATAGCAACCAACTTTCGTTGAGCTTTTTTCCACGGGTGTTGTCAAAACGACTGATGCATTACACATATCCCTCCACCTGCGATGTCCAATCCTTCGAACAGGGTTCGGGATCCTTATTTCGTGAACAGTCCATTTCTGTAGACGGGTGTTCATGGCTTTGAATTCAAACAGGGTTCGATATCCTTATTTCGTGAACAGTCCATTTCTGCAGTCGGGTGTTCATGGCTTTGAAGGAAATGGTTCACTGTCTGCATACGTTCTCGAGATTGAAATTGAAAACGAAATGGGTTGTGGTTTCTGGGACCATACACTGCTTCATAATTCACAAATCTTAGGACTATGCGCGTAGGTAAAGTACCCCGAGAGCAAGACTGTCTTGATTAACGCTTGTTAATCGAGCAGGAATTGAGAAAATTTTGTCATTGGCCCTGTTGAGGTGGTATTGTAGATTGAAGACCGCCAAAGAGTCAGCAACTGATCACTTATGATAACTGACTGCGGCTCTTTGAGGCAGATTGTTTCTGCAGCGGGTAACCGCCGAATCAAAGCTTCAGGGTTTTCCGAAAGATGACGACCGGACTCCTGGAGGGACTTCCCGATGTCCATCCGAATCAAACTTGTTCATTGACAATATGTGCTCCGACCTCCCATTTCCGAGAAATGGCCCCAAAAATCCCCGCAATGAGCCCAATTTTGGTTTCTGTGAGGATTGATAGAATTGTGGCACAAGCCTCATTCTCGGTATGAGTGTGTTCCCTTGGGCAAACTAAGGAGAAAATATTCAGTGATAAAATTTAACCCGACCCCACAATTTGGAGATATGCCCAAAAATAAATATGATCCCTTTCCGGGATATACCTACAGGGTGTCCCGTAAACATTTCGCCAAAATTCGTGGAGATGTTCCTGATGGCAAAACGAATCGAAATTAATCAGTAAAAAAGTTTGCTCCGGGCCCCCATTTCCATGTAATAATCCCCCAAAGTTCCCCAAAATGGACCCTTCTGGGGTATTCATGGGGGAGGGAAGAATTCATCGTAGCATTATGAGATTTTCAGGACAGGTTCTTCGTATCGAGTAAAACATAAAATATTCAGTGACAAAATAACTTACGAGCCCCATTTTCACGCAGTGCTCCCCCAAAAATCCAAAAAAGCCCAATTTGTGGTGGTCTTGTTTTAACTGAGATATTAAAAGAGTGGGTCGCTTTACAAAACCCATTTTTCAAGAAGAGATACATAAAAGCACGCTGAACAAAAACTGTTCAGTGAGAAAATTTGCTCAGACTCCTCATTTCCACGCAATAGCCACCCAAAAACGGTGAAAAGAGTCTCTTTTTCATGGTAACCATGGCAACCATCGGGGTTACCATGGTTACCATGAAAAAGAGACTCTTTTCACCGGTTTTTGGGTGGCTATTGCGTGGAAATGGGGCGTCTGAACAAATTTTCTCACTGAATAGTTTTTGTTCAGCGTGCTTTTATGTATCTCTCCTTGAAAAATTGGTTTTATAAAGTGACCCACTCTTTTTATATCTCAGTTAAAACAAGACCACCACAAATTGGGCTTTTTTGGATTTTTGGGGGATCACTGCGTGAAAATGGGGGCTCGTAGGTTATTTTGTCACTGAATATTTTATGTTTTACTCGATACGAAGAACCTGTCCTGAAACGCTCATAATGCTACGGTGAATTCTTACCTCCCCCATGAATACCCCAGGAGGGTCCATTTTGGGGAACTTTAGGGGGTTATTACATGGAAATGGGGGCCCGGAGCAAATTTTTTTACTGATTAATTTCGATTCGTTTTGCCATCAGGAACATCTCCACGAATTTTGGCGAAATGTTTACGGGACACCCTGTATATGGCGTCGAATGTTTTCTTCTACAGCTTCCATTTTTGGGGATATTGGGCAGTATAGGGGAGGCCTCGGGGAAAATGGGTTTCTTGGAAGGAAACTGGCACGGAGTGAAAAGGCATGATTTCTCAATCAGACAAATGAAAGGCGCCTATCCAATAATCCAGCAACGGAAGTCAAATACCCCAACCTTGTTCCAGGGAGAAGCTGAGGAGTTTTGGGAGTAAAAAACTTGAATTTGAAATTTCTTGGCTTGTCATCAAGAAATATCGAATAGAATAATTGCTCTTTGTAAAAGAAGACTAAATTGGCTGGTAAAACCCCCAGAAATTTCCACAAAACTCATTCCATTGCTTTGATACCAGCATAACAAATTTTCTGGGTAAATGCAAGGAAGATGCAAGTACGCATCAAACGAAAACTCCGAACATTTCGAATTCACGAAGCAAATTGACCAAACGAAGCGTAACGCTGCTTTAGCTTCGATCCCAATTTTTTTCGGCAGCAAAGATCTATCGTCGGAACATACGCACAAGCTTTCTAAAAATTGCACTTTTGAGGTGGTATCACACATAGCGTTCGGCATGCGTGCGTTTTCGACGCGTTCGCTTTTGGAGGCGTGCGTTTGTTTTTGAAAACGCACGTATAGCCGTGCGTTTACTCTTCTGGAGTTCACATTGGTCCGTTTTTTCTTTTGTCGTCTGTTTTTTCCAACTGTCGTGGTCGACCGCACAGCAGGTGTTGCATTGTATTTTGATTCCCGTTGAATTCTGATCCCCCATCATTTTTCAACGCTCATTTGCCGTTGAATCTGGAACCCCCCTCAGTTTTCAACGGGAAACACCGTTGAATTTTGTACCTCCTCGTTAATTTCTGAACCCCCCTCACTTTTCAACGCAGCAGCCGTTGAAAACTGAACCCCCTCACTTTTCAACGGCAATAGGCAAGACGTTGGAAAGTGAACCCTCTCACTTTTCAACGACAATAGGCAAGACGTTGGAAAGTGAACCCCCTCACTTTTCAACGGCAATAGGCAAGCCGTTGAAAATAGAACCCCCTCACTTTTCAACGGCAATAGGCAAGCCGTTGAAAATTGAACCCCCTCGCTTTTCAACGGCAATAGGCAAGCCGTTGAAAATTGAACCCCCTCACTTTTCAACGTTATTTTGCCGTTGAAAACTGAACCCCCTCACTTTCGACAGCTTTTACCTCGTTGTTCGCTTGGGAAATCCTAATTATACCATTTTGTCTGTCTACCCAATTTATTAAAAGTATTTTTGTGAAACCACTATGGATATCAGGAGAAAGAATGATCCCCCGTCTGAAGATGACATCGCCGCTAAAGGTGCAGTGGATAACAATTACGCTTCTAAGCAATCCAATTGTCTGCTTGGTGACAAACATACTGAATTGCTAAAAATGTAAAGGTGAACATCCGGAAATACCAGAAGAAGTATAAGGAGAGGGACGACAAGAAAAATCAGCCTTCCAAAATAAAGCCTTCATCATGCTGCCGTTTGAGACCAAGTTCTCGTCAAAAAATCCCAGAAAGGTGGGAGTAAAGGAGACAAACTCATGTCCAACTGCGGGAGTGACCCACATGAAGGAGAGGACGTGTCTGCATCTGGTACTGTGAAGATCAAGGAACAGAAGCTGAGAAAATACGAATATAATACAAAGGTGTATCGAGATAGCAAGTCAAAAATTCAATGAGAGTGGCAGCTGATAAAGAAGAGAGGAGCATCGAGGGCACCAATGCCCCATGTGCACCATCGAAGTAGGTAGATTTTAGATCAACGTAAGCCAGGATCAACGTAAGCCAGGATCAACGTAAGCCAGGATCAACGTAAGCCAGAATCAATATCACTCACGATCAACGTGACTCAGGAAACAAAAGTTTCGTAGAGTAACCAACCAACCCACGCACGAGACAGACATTTCAGCCATGCGAGCAAGCAGATTGGCGGAGCGGATAGGCTCCCACGCCCAACCAAGTTCCATGCACTCTCAAATCTCAAATCATAAACCAAAAAACTCCCAATTCCGAAAAGAGGAAAGACCCAAAAGAAAAAAAAAGAAAGCATGGAAAAGAAGATGCCACGCCATACAGCCTCATGTACCACAGGAGTTGACTGAACGCTCACAGCAGATGACTGTCAATCAATCAGGAACAAAAAAAACGATGACACAAAGAAAGCACGAGTATTATGGGTTCCCAACACGCAATATTCCTGGCGGCCGTGGTAACATTCTAGATCTGGTTTTCACCAATTTTGATTCACCTGACATGGGAATTTCTGTGGTCCCAGGCCTCTCTGATCATGATTTCGTTACTTTTTGTATTCCCCTTCCCATTAAGTTGTTGAAATCACCCATCAAAGTCAAATGTTATGATCGCGCCAACTGGATCGGCATTAGGATAAGGCTTCTTTCCCTTTTTGAGAGTTTTTGTCATGACCTTGATTGTAATAGATTTGCTAATGTCAACGAGGTCTGGGCTGCATTTAAAATCATTCTTTTACAGTGCTTGTCGATGGTTCCAATCAAAACAATCAAAATTAAGCCCGGTAGTCCTTGGATCTCTGCGCGATTTCGCACTCTGGCCCGAAAAAAACGTCGACTAACCAAAAGCTTAACGACAAACAATAATCCACGCATTGCAAACAGGCTGGCATCTGTTCGCTTTGAACTTCGTGAATGCGCTTCTTCTGATTTTAGTTCCTACATTGACAGAGCCATCTCAGCAACACATTCTCGGCCTTTTTGGCGTTTCATTAAAAACTTGCGCACAACGCGTGGGTTGCCATCACTTCGTTGTCCTGATGGACTTGTAGCGCACTCTGCTTCTGAAAAAGCTGAAGTACTAGCAAAAATTTTCCAGAACACTGCTTCCCATATCGTAATTCACAACAATTTGCACTGTTTGCCTCCCAGCTTTGTCTGCCCTCCTCAGCTTCCAGGGGCCAACT
>JASGXE010010167.1:0-15291 GCA_030068105.1 Sinentomon sp. SZTP_YWyxl
TTTTTGAAATCATAAAAATTGCATGCACGTCTTCCTTTGCCTCAAGTGCACGTCCAATCTCATAAGTAAATTCAATTATGTCTCGTTGGGTCACACAAGAATGCTTTTGAAAAAAACCATGTTGACTGGGAATATTTGGTGAAAGTTCAATGTTCGCCATAAAATGCAAAAATGTAATTTTTCAAAGATTTCATGCAAACTGAGAGGAGTGAAATTGGCTGGAAAAGTTCTGGGTTTTCAGAAGGGCCCTTCTTTGGTATGGGGATCACATTCCCCATACCAAAGAAGGCCCTCCTATGAAAACCCAGAACTTGCAAGCTCGATCGCTTTGCTTTGCTGTGCATCTTTGCCTGTTGGCTTCGGCCAACAGAGGAGCCTTCGCAATTATTCATCTTTCTCTGATGCAGCACGCAAAAACTGCGGCGGCTCGCCTGAAATGTTCAACAAATTCGACTTTCAAAGCGGGAGCGTTTTCAATGCCCAAGCGTGAATCACGCGCCAAAAAGTTATGTCACACGAAGCTTTTTCGTCGCGCACGGGAAAGCCGCGCCCCGCGTACGACAAAAACGCCTCGTCTGTCCGCGCCTTTATGCTCTTCCTTCGTCAGGTACAACCTTATCAAACTCATTGTCCTGCAAATACCTTGGTGTAACACTTTCATCTGATCTGTCCTGGAAACTACACATCACCAACATTGCCCGCAATGCCAATTTTGCTCTTCTCAAAATTCGGCGTCTTTTCAAATCCTGCTCACCTTCAACAAAGGAAACACTTTATATTTCACTTGTCCGTCCACTTCTCGAATATGCCTGCATAATCTGGGATCCGTACCAAATCTCCCTCGTTGATGAACTTGAAAAAATTCAGCGTAGGGCTGCTCGTTTCGTCAAGAATGATTTTTCTCGCCATTCAAGCGTGACTTCGATGCTTTCCTCTCTGAACTGGCCTTCACTCTCCGATAGGCGTTCTCAGTTTAGGTTGTCAGCTCTAAGTAAGATTTTTACTCAAAATGGTGGCTGGTCATGTCTATCTGAAACCCTTGCTCTTACCGATTACTTTGGTCGCCATGACCATACTTCCAAGATCCGCATTTATCAACCTTCTAAGAACATTTTTAAGTATTCTTTCATTCCCAGAACCATTGTAGACTGGAATCGTCTATCCCAGAATTCGGTGGATTCCTTTCTGACTCGACCCTTTTCCTGAAGTTCCTCATCTGTTATTTTCTCTGGCATTCGTAGTGAAAACTACTCTTCTCTCCTCGGGGCCCAAATAAGACCTGGGATTAGATTCGATCCGGTGCATTACGAGGGGTTGATAAAGATGAGGTCAGGGAACGGGTCAGTGACTCATGCCCAGACCTAAGCCGGGAACCTGCCCGGAGTCGGCGGCCCATGTTGGTGGCCCCCCTCTGCGTGGTCAGTGCAAACCTTTTTCACGCAGCTGGGAAGAGGGAGTGTGCGTACTGCTGGCGAACGCCGCTGGTGCTTCCGTGACTCCCTGCGCTAGTTAACCGGCAGTTGTCGGACAGCGCTATCGCCGCGCGACTGACGCAAGGCGAACCCATTCCCCCGATGTAGTGCTCCGGAAAGACTACCTTGGAACCTACGTGGGTCTAACTGTGTTATCTTCTACTTCTTTTTCTTCTGTCTAATCTCATGTTGTTGGCTTTGTTTCTTCATTTCGTCATTTTCCTACCTTCTTCCTTTTGTTTCACCTACCTATGTCTCACTTTTATTCACTTTTTTGCATATTTTCATTTGAGATTGCGAATGGGTATGTTGTGTGCGTGTGTGCTGGTTCATGCTTGATGCTGATGGTGGGGAGGTCTTGTTTGGGTCGCGTGTGTATGACTGTTGTGTGCCTGCATTGAATGCTATATGACTAGGCCCCGTCCACATTCCGATGATATGTTTTCCACACTCCTATATCTACCCTCCTCACCCCTCCTTTCTTTACCCTTTCCTATCCTTACGAATATTGCAGCCGACGGTCGCGTGTCCTTCCCTTCCCTCCCTTCCCCTACCCAGGTATATGATGACATTTGCTGTCATATGTGAGAACTTGATGTTCTCCATTGACGATTGCCTTGTGGCATAATAACCTGCTGAAAGCAGCATCTGATACCTATACCTATAGGTTTTGGCCTCATATCGGCACCATTCCCCTGACCAATATCAAATGAAAAAAGGCTGACATTTTCTCTTCTCTGTCGAGTTTTGGAGTGCCAAAAACAAAAGCGAGCGAAATAAATCTTTCTTAATCTCTGCGATATTTCAGTTGCATTATTTCTGCATATTATATGTTGCGGAAAGCCCGCTGCAGGTTTACAAAGATTTCCGCAGAAAATCCACTGAACGTGTACACCCCTTTAATGATTGCGGGAGTTAGGTATGCTTTTTACCTCTGTTTCTGTGATAAAGATAAAATTATGATGAATTGCACCATTTAGGCGATTCTGCCCGTAAAATTAATTAGATTTGAAAGTAGAACTAATTTCTGTGCACTTCTGATCAGGAGATCGTCACACGCTCTCAGTGTGCCAGCAAATCCGAATAGAGCGAAGCAAAATCAGATAAATTTTATAAAAGTTTCGAAAGCTTTTTTGCATTGCAGCGAAAAAATTGTGTGTTTGCAAAATGAAATGAATTTTATCGGCTGCTTCGAAGCCATCCATTTGCCGTTTTGTCATTTTGTGACGTGTGCTGACATTTCAAATGCCTTTTGTCACAAATTGACATGGGGACTGCACAAAATGAATCTACCAACAAAAGCCTTGTCAGTGCACAGAAGAACACAAAGATGGATGTAAATGCTTTTTGCTATGCGTACTGCAAACTGCTCTCACCACCAAAATCTTAAAAACTGAACTACTTTAGTAACCTACTTACTAAAGCAGTCACTGTAGCACCTACTACAGTGACCGACATCGCCAAGTGTAAATGGGGTAGAGTGTCTTGCGCAAAAAAATTTTGTCTTGCGACTTGCTATTTTACTTGCTGCTTTTGAGCAATAATCTTGCGACTTTCTTGCGGTTTTCAGTCAATATTGGACAACGATTTCGGCATTTTCAAACGAAAAAAAGGGTCATTTCTGGAGTAGGTAATATTTTTGTCAAGTTAAAAAAATTACAGCCAGGGGAAAATCCAAAAGGCTGAGCTTTCGCTTTGGATCATCGACGCGGCAGCTTTCGGAACCAATCTTTTCTCTCTTTGGAGTCGCGCTCTTTTATATTAGGTAATTGAGAAGAAAGGAGTTGCGATTCTGTGGACATATTGTCAGCAAAATGCTCACTACTCCACTCCATCGGGATCAGTGTGTCCGGACCATGGTAGACATGTCGGTTCGCGAATTTTGTGGAACCGCAGGTTGGGTTGGGCTTGATTGGTTTTCGCAGAATCCACGGTTTAGAAGGGCACTCTGTTTCAAATGGCTGCACCCAACAACGTCTATTTTCTACCTATGTAAAATTCTGCGTAATGTGAGTAGTGATTGTAGTGTACCACTGGGGAAACTCAACTTTTTGTGAAAATGGAGGTTAACGTTAGCAACGAGGTAGCAAGGTTTGGTTTGGGTTTTTTAACTGTGGGGCTTGAATCAACATTGCGTACCTTTTTATTTACCATCCACCTCATACCATCCACCTCAGGAACCTTCCCACCCTGAGGAGATGCACCTCTCCTTGTCTCTGGTCTATTAATCCCACACCATTTCCAGCCATATTCCACCTCACCTTACATCTCCGGTGGGCGTTCCTCGCCTCTACAACCCGTCTCGCAAACTGCCATGAGCCCAATTCCCTCCTTGTGAATACTGTCCCACAGCTCAAACCATTTTCTCCGCCCCCCGCATTGGATGTTCTGAAACCCAATGCACAATTGGGTGCTCAACTCAGTTTTCCTACCCCCACCACCCTTATTGGTACCCCCAAGCTCCCAGAAAGATTGGCCACACATTTCCTTCAACTGACTGCATCCTCCCCACTCCCGCATTCATACTCGCCCCCTCAGCACGCTTCTTTCCTTGGCCCACCCATGGCCTGCTCCCCCTCTGCTCCTTCCCAGACTCTGATGACCTCTGCTGCGCTGCTTCAGCTATTGCCCTCCCGACAAACTCAGAACCCATGGGAGAATAATGCAGTCCGTCAGACCCCAGGCACCCAGAAACCATCTGGACCCTCTCCAGATCCATCATCACAGCAGCATCATATCTACACATCACCCTCAAACGTCTGTTCTATGCCAGACATCTTCTGAACACGTGCTCCCCATGATCCCTCCTCGGCATCACACTACTCATTAAGAGCTCAACCTGTTTTCCCAATTTTTCCCTGCCTCTCTCTGCCTTGCACACACTCTCCATCCTCAGGACAACTTCAACTGGTGAACAGTCCAGCATCTCGTTCACCCCCACATTCAACACCACCACCACTTTTTCAGACTCGCTCTTCCCCAGCTCTCTCCCGACTTCCTTCTCCACATCCCTACACTTCGCACCCCCGATCCAGAACTTCCTCACCACTCCTCCTCGGCCCACCTTCTCCACCTCATTTCAAATTCGCCTCACATTGCTGTCCCCCAGCACGAACACGTTCCCCACCGACTTTTTAGGTTCACATCCTTCAGGTCTGTTGTGATCCTCTCTCTGAGATCTAGAACCCACTTCGCCCTCAACCTCACCCATCCCTGATCCATCAACTGCGACTTCATGTCGTGCCGATTCAACCCTCAAAGTAGCTGCTTCCGCCTCTTTCCGCTCCAGAAACTCCCTCACCTGCCTGCACAAATCCTCAGCCTGACTTCTCCCCTCATCCAAAAGTGTAGCGTTTCGAGCCATTTCATTTCTTAGCACCCCAAGCTCCTCGCGCACCACATTTCGCAAATCTTCTCTATCAGCCATTCCCACATTGCCACAACAAGCTGTCGCTGTTCCAGTATTACCTCCTTTGCGTCCCTTTCCTTTCCCCTCGCATGTCCACTTCTTTGGCCGACATTTTTCACAGACGTACGCATCACACGTCATCTCGCTTCAAAATTCCATGCTCTGCTTCATCCAAGCCCACACAGAGACAGTGATGCACCCAAACCTCACACAGCTCGCACCCAACAGCCTCATCCTCACCACTCACAACCTTCTTTCACTTTCCACAGTGTTCCCTCACCATGTTCGCTGTTCACGCAGCCACGCACGCACCCACCGGTGCACTTCCCAGCCTTTAAAAATCGCATTTGAATTGCGCCAAAAAAATCGCCAAAAAATCGCATTTGAATTACGTTTCACTTTTTTATGCTGAGAGGACTGAGTTTTTAACCTTGGGTTCCACCTACCCCTGAGATTCATTGCTCATACCACTGAGATCTGGTCTGGTTTGCTGAGGCAATTTTAATCTTCCAAGGCCCCACGTTGGGCGCCATGGAAGATTAAAATTGCCTCAGCAAACCAGACCAGATCTCAGTGGTATGAGCAATGAATCTCAGGGGTAGGTGGAACCCAAGGTTAAAAACTCAGTCCTCTCAGAAAAAAAAAAGTGAAACGCAATTCAAATTTCAATTCTTATAATGGAGGCTCTTTTAAAATCAACTTCTTGACATCTTGCAGATTTAAAATTACTCTTCAGAGAAGAATTGAGCTCACCTCTTTAAAAGCACTTCTACAATGAAATCAAGCACAATATGGACAAACATGCACACATCCTCTCAACACGAAATGAATTAAAAATAAACAAAATTAAAATTAAACGTGAACCATGGCTAACGCCATTCTTCTTTCTTTGTTTTAGACAGGTAATGTTAGACAGCCTCCTGAATCAGGTACAAAAAACCCTGTATACCTCCAATCTTTCGACAAAAGTTCAGTGGTGAGCAGTAACATGCACACCTCCAGGATGCGAAGCAGAAGAAGTTTGCAATTGAGATGCAACGCAAACCATGACGACTTTTACCAGCTGCATACTTGCCATCAGTGAGGAGGGAGCAGCGTAAGCCAATTTCGCTGCAACTAAATACAGTCCAAAAACCATGTAGCCTGCACCCTGGTGATAAGCCCACAATGGCACGGATGGAACGTGACAGTTGTTCAGCAAAGAGATGCTAGTTCGACCAGCAAGATGTAGGTAGCCATGATGCCTGCATTTGGATTTATGCACCCAGTGATTGCAGCGTGTGGTTTAAATTCCGTAGCCAGTGACTGCAAGCTAAGGGGGAATGGAGAAAAGAGCAAGGGACTAATGAAGCAGGTAAGCTCATTTATTGCAATGTGAAATTAATGAGCAACCTGTCCCTACCCACCCAAACATAAAGGATCGAGAAAACAACGTTTATCGTTCTAGTGAATCGCTGACAAGTTATTGCACTCAACTCAAATCTCATTTTTTCTCGTTCCTTTATATCATATTCCAGGTACCTAATACCAACTCTTCAACTCAACCAAAAAATATGTCGATGAAGGTAAGAGGGCAGGTTGATGGCAAAAACAACTACCTAGAATGCGACGACTCAGATAAAAGGGATTGAAGGCAAGCAAAAAAAAATCAGTCAATTGAAAGTCCTGGTAACAAATTTCCCATCGATCAAACTGCATCGAGGACTGCAACATGAACATGAGCCTAAACAATGCCAATGCATGATGACCACCTCGTCATCAAATAAACAATCCTTTCCTTTCTGCTTTTTCAACAACATTATGAAATAAAATAGTTTACAAAGGCCAAAAAGACGTCTTCTCATTTGCCCACAAACCAAAATGGTGTACCGAACTCATTCAGATACGACCAACAAATGGGTAGCAAAGGCAACAATACATCAGCATTCGAAATGTTTCTTGTGCCTGTAGGGCACACAACAACAATGGATGTGCAATGGTTTCATATCTGGTACCCAACATCAAGTACCTACTCATTGGCAACTTACTCCCATGTCAAATGCAAACTCTGAAAATTATTCCATGCACTATTCGAAACAAAAGCTTGCAATTAATTCAGAAGGAAATCATATCAAATTAGCAATTAGCAAAAAAAGGGGAAAATAAACTGTGTTTCTGTCATTAGCTCTGATTCTTCTGAGAGCAGACAAAAATATACTCAATCATATTGCACCAAATAGTCCCAGTTTTCCTGACAATGAAATGATGGTCAAATTTTGACAAAGACTGAAATAATGGTGACCACGAGACGAGTGGAACAACCCAAGCAACTCTCCTGACTAAGCCCTCGAAAAATTACTTGCTAAATGCCAAGCAAACAAAAGCAATATGAGCTGCTTTTCCAAAATAATAATTGGGAGATGACCCATTGTCAGTTCAAAAATGCCAACGATCTTCGCCAAAATATAGGCCAAATCTCTTCTCACCTCTGACAAACCCAACGGTGATCCTCGCAACACTGTACCACCATGACGGCAGTGCCGGATTAAGGTTATGGGCGCCCAGGGGCACTTTTCTGAAAATCGCCCTTGCAGTAGTCCAGCCAGCAGCAGGTAATCTACTTGAAAATTAAAATTTCATCAAAATATGCAGATTGATATTAATGGATCTGATGATCATATCCGTATCACTGAATAAAATCATATAGTTGAATAACAGTAGGTGGATCATGTCAGTGAACGGCGGGTAGCGGTACGCAGGCCACGGAAAGTAAAATTTCTCTTGAACCGATTCACGGATTTTGATGGAACTTATTGTGCTGGAAAGTTGAAAAATGGGCGATTTTAGACGTGTATTAGATATTGCAGTCCCGAACTTTTCGCTGGTAAAATTCTGAAAAAATTTGAGGGACAAAATTCTCCAAGTTAAGATGTGACAAAATTCCGGCCTCCTGCCTCACATTTTCAAAGATTGTGCGATTTTTCCGTTGTAACATGGTTTCGACCTGTGGAAGAGTTGTAGAGGAAGCTTTCAGCTTTCCAAAAATACCAAAACATTGAATTAGAACATCATTTCACTATTTTATGACCAGTTAAAGTGTGACATGGCAGCACTGTTTTGTTCTCGAGCCCGTAAGAGGCCATGCCTCCCAAGAGATCCGCGGGAGTCGCGGCCTATTCCCTGCTCAAAAACATAACAGTGCTTCCATGTCGCGTTCTCTTTTGATAAAATAGTCAAATGGGGTCCAAATTCAATGATTTTGGTGTTTTTTGGAAGCTGAAAGCTTCCTCTACAACGTTTTCGCAGTTCGAAACCATGTTGCAACGGAAAAAATCACGCAATCTTTGACAATGCGAGGCAGGAACCCGGAATTTTATAACATCTCAACTTGGACAATTTGTAGCTCAATTTTTTTCAGAATTTTAGCAGCGAAAAGTTCAGGATTTTATACACGTCTGAAATCGCACACTGTTCGTCTTTCTGACATGAAAAGTTCCATCAAAATCCGTCATCTACACACGCACAAAACGAAAAAACCGGACAGCTGCAACACCCAAGACAAACAGAAATAAACCACTGAGCAAGTGCAAGCTCACGCAGATGTGCGTGCACGCACAGTGAGTGGACGGTGATCGAACAGAACGAGAACAGAAGCAGAGAATCATCTCCCTTCTGTGTTGTGGGAGTGCTGACGTCACACGAATTTTCATTGAAAAAGTTCGGCGTGTCGCGTTTTGCCTCTTCCCTTGTTGGTTCCCTGCCAGCAAAGTGCTGTGGTGGCTGCGCTGGTCCATGACGTACATGCAGCTGACTGCTCGGAACGAAAAAAGAGAGAACAGCACCTCCCAGCTACACCCACAACAGCTCCAACCCACTTCGCGAGATTCAATTAAACTACAGGTTGAATTGAAATTGGTTTTGTTCAAGAAGACTTGGATTTTTTGCTTGGAGTATCGCTTGCAAAATCTAAAGAAAAACAGTAAAAATTCCCATTTTATCAAGTGTAAAACGAAATAATTTTGCGCCCCAAACTTCGAGGCGCCCCTGGGCACGTGCCCCCCTGTGCCCATTGGGTAATCCGGCGCTGCATGACGTAAGTGTGTTGTGTTGGCCTATCTAGATATGAAGCACCAATACACTGACAAGACCAACAACTTACACCAATGCTTCCTGAGCTAGGCAAATAATTATCCAATTCAAACAGATGTACAAGAGTGGCTTTCAGAAGAATGGCTGAGACCAGACTTCAGTTTTAAGTGGAATTCCCACAAGCAGATGAAGGAGGCATTCCAAAAATAAGAAATGGCGGCTGATTACAGTGCCAGCCAGCTAATAGAGAGCTAATACCTCATAAGGGGAAAACAAAAATAAATTCCGCAGTGTCATTTCACATTTCACAAATCGATCGGACAATAATATATTTCACAGCCTGTCTATTGGCACCAATATGCCAAAAAGACCTACTGAATTTGTACCACGGAAATTTTGAATGCAGCAGCATTCCTATTGTTCCCTTTTACAAAAAACTGGGTAAAAATCAAGCTTCTAATTTTTGGGGAAATTTTGAGAAAACGTCCCTGAAAGTCGAATAGCAATTATTCACAACCAAATTTTGAGAGAGAAAGTAATCCGCCCCCAGAAAACTGAAATAAGCTTGAAAGCCCAATTGCATTCCACACAATTCCATTGCAGGCAAGGTACACTCCCCTAAAATGCAAAAAAATGCAATTGAAAGCCCAAATTCGCTGCAGGAAAAATGTACACAACCAGACCGGAACACACAAGAAAGCAAAATGAACTGATCACTTGCTCTCTTTCGGCGAGGGTATTTCAAAAAGTACCCAGTATAAACTGAAGTAACCGTTTCGGACCTGCGCATCTCGTGTCAAAAATTGCCATATACATATTTCGATCGACACGTTGTCATAGGCATATACATATTTCGATCGACTGCGCCTTTTCCCCGTTGTCTTATTTGAAATTAAGTTTTCGCGTTTCAGCAAATCCAACAAGAACACGAATAAAGCTGGCCAACTGAGACATTGTTTTAACAAAAATTGGCACGCACTTGGTTGAATAATTGGGTGCGCTCGTAATGTTGTAGCTATTTGTGCCTGTAGGGCACATATATAGTTACACCTGCCTGCACAAATCCTCAGCCTGACTTCTCCCCTCATCCAAAAGTGTAGCGTTTCGAGCCATTTCATTTCTTAGCACCCCAAGCTCCTCGCGCACCACATTTCGCAAATCTTCTCTATCAGCCATTCCCACATTGCCACAACAAGCTGTCGCTGTTCCAGTACTACCTCCTTTGCGTCCCTTTCCTTTCCCCTCGCATGTCCACTTCTTTGCCCGACATTTTTCACAGACGTACGTATCACACGTCATCTCGCTTCAAAATTCCATGCTCTGCTTCATCCAAGCCCACACAGAGACAGTGATGCACCCAAGCCTCACACAGCTCGCACCCAACAGCCGCATCCTCACCACTCACAACCTTCTTTCACTTTCCACAGTGTTCCCTCACCATGTTCGCTGTTCACGCAGGCACGCACGCACCCACTGGTGCACTTCCCTTCCCAGCCTTTAAAAAGACTATTGGTTTTCCCCGGAAAAAGGAGTAAAAAGGTAACGAAAAAAGAAAGAAGCAATAGCAAAAAAAAACAAAAACAAAAAAGAAAACAAACACATCTTTTCTGCCGCAGACAGTCACAGTCACCAACAACTGACAGTCACAGTCACCAACAGCAGACAGTCACAATAAAGACGAAACTCCCCAAGCCGCATAATTTTTTTCCAATCCACTTCCGCGGACCAGGAGCTCGCAACAGCCAATCACGTCGTCTCAAATTGTGACGCCATCAATTTTGGGATTTTTGCATTGCCACCGCTTTTTGCCATTTGGCATGTTTGCCACCGCTTGGCAACTCTTTCTGGGGTTGCAATAGGGTTAGGTTAGGTCAGGTTAGGTTAGGTTAGGTCAGGTAGGTTTGGAGAAGAATTTGAAAATTGGATGTTTAAGTTGACTGGAATTCCCAACAACCAATCAGAGACGCGCATGCGGAAGTGGATTGGACAAAAAAATGTGCCCCCGAGCCAGAACAAAAATGTAAACTGTAAACTCTGGTGTAAGGTTTTCGGGGTGTTCCCCCAGGGCTTCATCTTTTCGCCCACATCAATCCATTCATACTTTACGCCTTGCACACAAACTCATCACACACTGGCGCCATTCATACCAATCATTCACCATCCCTCTCCACTGGTGTTCGGTACCCCTGTATGTGTCTGTGGCTTTATTGTGTTTCTGTAACTTGCCGTCACTCTTGGACGGACAAGGTGTTCTTTAACGTGCACATGGTGAATTGCACACGGGACCACCTTCTTAAAGTCCCTTCCGAAGGACCAGAAGACTTGCCACTAAGTCTCCCTTTCTGTCACTACAGCCAGAATGGAGCATGACCCAACCCACAAATTCCGACTGTGGCGGGAATCGAACCCACAACCTTTGGATTTGGAGTCAGACCAGCGAACCAACTGAGCCACTGGGACAGTCTTTAAAACTTTACAAACTTTGAACTTGTGTAAGTTTTTCGGGGTGTTTCCCAGGGCTTCTTTTCGCCCACATCAACCCATTCATACTTTGCGCCTTACTCTGGCGCCATTCATACAAATCATTCACCATACCCACACTGGTGTTCGGTACCCCTGTATGTGTCTGTGGCTTTATTATGTTTCTGTAACTTGCCGCCATTCTTGGACGGACTAAGTGTTCTTTAACGTGCACATGGTGAATTGCACACGGGACCACCTTCTTAAAGTCCCTTCCGAAGGACTAGAAGACTTGCCACTAAGTCTCCCTTTATGTCACTGCAGCCAGAATGGAGCATGACCCAACCCACAAATTCCGACTGTGGCGGGAATCGAACTCACAACCTTCGGTTTTGGAGTCAGACCAGCGAACCAACTGAGCCACTGGGACAGACAAACTTTGTCAAGTTTGTGGCGTCGTCTGCACGCCCATGTCAAGTTTGTGGCGTCGTTCGCACGCCATTTTCAGAATTTCGAATGCACCTCCGGTCAACTCCAGTGTTGCCAACTTGCAATGCAACTTTGCAGCAGGCAACATCCACTGCAGAAAGTGCTGCAGTGGGCAAACACCAGTGTAAACGATTTCTCAGTTTTTTGATATGATGTCATCGTTTTCAGAAGATATTTTAACAGCCTACTGTAAAGAGGCCTTTAAAGTAGGTTGCTGAAGTAGGCAAGGTTTGGCTACTGTTTGCAGTAGCCTGCAGGCTGCTCACGTGCAGGAGGTTGACGAGAAATAATTTTCATACGTTGAAAATCGAATTTATTCGTCATCGCACTGGTTCCCAAGTGTAAGTAGCACCAAATATTTAGGTAACCAATATTGGTCGAATATTAGGGCGATATCCGGATGTTGGACAGATATCGGGTAGGTATTGGCTGACAATATTGGCACAATATCCAGCCGATATCCGTTAACCTATATCGATTTCTTCCTTGAGTTTGATAGGGCTGCTGCACTTTGCCAGCAGTTGGGTGTCTCTTTTTTGGATGCTAATTGTTGGTTCCCTTCTAATTTCCTTGCTAGAGATCGTCTACATCTCAATGATCACGGAAGCAGGATTCTTGGGAATCTGTTTCGCAGCATTTGCCTGCCTTTCTCAAGCTCGCTGTTGGGAAACTGTCCGCTCTCCTTCCAAAAACCTCATACTTAGCTCTACAGAAGCCTAAATCTCGTCCCACTCTATCATCTCTCGCTATCTTGTGTGCTCCATTCACCTCAGATTCTCTGGTTGAATTTTCTGTGTTGCAGAAGAGTTGCTATTTGCGCTCAGGCAGACCACAGACAAACTCTCTTGATTCGCACCTCTCTGTCCTTCAGTTGAACTGCCGCAGTATTCGCAACAAATCCAACGAGCTCGCGACTCTGCTCGAAATGCATGATCCCGACGTTTTAGTTCTTACTGAAACTTGGCTTGATGACAGCATTGGCACTCATGAATTCCTTCCATCTTACTTCACTGTGTACCGTAGGGACCGCTGCAAATTTGGCGGTGGTGTCTTGGTAGGCATTCGGTGTTCACTAAATTCCTCTCTTGTCTTTCTCAGCTCTTCACAAGAATTTCTCATATGCTCCGTTATTCTGAAGTCGTTAGGTAACAAACCATTCCACATTGTTGGTGGTTACCGTCCTCCTGATTCTTCTTCGAACATTTTCCAAGAAATTTCTTCGGAACTTGTCAGTCTTGGTCTTTCTGCAGATTTGGGAGATCCTCTGCTGATAGCTGGTGACTTCAATCTTCCTGGTGTGAACTGGGACACTCTCTCCCCTACTCCAAATTGCTGTTATGGCCTCTCTCCCAACCGAGCTGCTATTGAACTCTGCCTTGATTTTGGCCTTGATCAGACGGTTAAGGTTCCTACTAGGCCAGCTTCAAACTCCATTTTGGATATTTTTCTGTTGCGTCCAATCCATATTCTAAATGCAATCTCTGTCGAAACGGGGATAAGTGATCACATGGCAGTTCTGCTTACTTTATCCTTGTCTATTTCAACTCCGGAATCGGAGCCTCCTGTCTTGATCAGTGACTTCTCACAAATTAACAGTGTTGGTTTTTCTGACTTCTTGCTGGGCTCATTTCGGGAAAAATATCTGTGCTCATCTATTGACAGGCTTTGGTGTGATTTCGAGTCGATTATTCAACACGGCATCAGTCAGTTTGTTCCTACTCGCATCAAAAGGCCCCAATCCAGATCCATTTTTTTATAACAACCCCCCGCATATTCGCTACCTATCTCGCCAATGTAAAAAATACTACACATTTCGTCATTATTCTGAAGCTCATGCCAGAACCTATGATCTTCTCTGCTCTGAACTCATGGCTGCTAAATTGGATCATGAAAATCATCTCCTTTCTAGTCTATCTCTCAGGCCAGGTACCTACTTGCAACTCAAATTCCCGCAGTTCTTTACAAAACGCTTGGAAGCGGGTAAATAATAGGTATTGTGGGTCAGTCACTATCCCAAGATCCAGATGGTGCAGTCACTTTCACCATCTGAAAAGGCTGAAGCGCTTGCTCTACAATTTTCTTCTTCATATTCTGCTGACAAATTTTCCAGCTTCATCTCTGCCAGCTCCATCCAATGCTCCTGGGCAGGATCCTACCCCTACCTTCTCGATGACATTTTCTTCAATAGTGTCTGCAATCAGGAAATCCAAATCATCCTCTTCTGGCCCTGATGGAATTCCTGGATCTCTTCTGAAATCCTTCCCACACGAATTTTCTGCCTATCTGTACCTTCTCTTCAAGTCCTTTTCTTGTGGCAGACTCCCCGATGCATGGAAGGCAGGGAGTATTACGCCTCTATTCAAGAAGGGTGATCCTTCACTGCCAGCTAATTACCGGCCCATCAGTCTGACGTCTTGTGTGTGCAAGCTGATGGAAAGGCTGATCTCGGACTACATTAGACAGTTTCTTAATGCCACTGATTCCATCTCCCCTTTTCAGTTTGGTTTTCGTCCTGGCTGGTCTTGCAAACTGGCCCTTGCAAAGTTCACCCACGAGGTTGCATCCTCTTTTGACAAGGGTGCCGATGTAGATGCACTGTTTCTGGACTTTAAAACTGCCTTCGACGTTGTTCCACACAACGCTCTGATGTTTAAATTGCAGCGTTTAGGCTTACCTATCCCTATTATCTCTTGGATTGGCAGCTTCCTCAACAACCGGACACAGTCTGTTTCTGTTTCTGGAACTAAATCTCCATCTTTTCCAGTAACTTCAGGTGTTCCTCAAGGTAGTGTATTGGGCCCTCTTCTATTCCTCATCTTCATCAATGATCTTCCTGACGTCATAACTTCTTCAAGAATAATGCTATTTGCTGATGACTGTGTCCTTGCGAACCAATTTGCGAACCAATTTCCCGATCAAGAATAAAGCCTCTACAATGTTTTTACTCCATTTTGGCACGATTTGACGATAAATGTCCAATCACACTAAATTTGGGTACTCTGATTTCCAATATCCCAGGGTTTTCCATTTTTGTTTGGCATGATTCTCTGCCCTCTACGGAATACCATGCTCTCGGAGAGTGATTAAAACATACTCTGGAGAGGTGAATGATTACTTCATCTGGCAAGAGCTGTCAAGTTGTGCTTTGACTTGACAGTCAGCTGGAAAATGTCCGAGCTGTCTACTTACTCATCTGCAAGCTCGATGCATCTCATCTCATCACACTGGGAATAGCACTTGAACAGGGCAGACACAAACGGGAGAACCAGCGTTGAAGCCAACCAGTAAATCAGTGGGTTATTTTTGAGACACCCCACAATTCCAACAATGCAGTGCCAAGTGTCTTTCACAACTTCTGGTGTGGTGGCAGCTTTGAGAATAAATTGCAAGTAC
>JASGXE010010168.1:0-16415 GCA_030068105.1 Sinentomon sp. SZTP_YWyxl
GTACATCACTTACGGCGAATGAGCCTGCACACTAATTGGTTTCTTCTGGGAGCTGTCGTCATGCACCCAAAGGCTGCACGATATTGCGGGATTATGGGGAATTAAGGGAAGATATTGCGGCGAATTAAGGGATGAGTAAGGGATAAATATTTGGATCTTTCACTGCGTTTGTTTGCTGGTTCACAAGACTGGATATTTCTCGAAGAAATTAAACTTGTTTTTCACGTCCCTATTGGAAGTTTTACCAATTCCTAAACTAAACGAATTACTTAAATGCATAACCTTCACTTGCATGCTGGCACAACACATTCAATGGGACTCCAGAGACAGCAGAGAGGAAAAAATATTTCGCTGCGGTGTGGAATCGGTACAACGAGAATGAAACCAAAAACGAAAGGATTTGCCTCAACTGACGGCAAGGAGGCACACGTAACTGGGCCCTTGCGTAGTACAGAGGGTTTCAATAAAATATGAGTACACGAGAAAAGGTATAAAAATGCATGACCTTGTAAAATCAGTGCAATGCATGACCTTGTAAAATCAGTGCTTAATTATCACTTGAATCAGATCTCTTGCAAGGGTATAAAATTGGTGTTCACGAAACAGCATGGAAATTAATCCCTCAAAATATTGATCATGCGGTTGGTTTGGGGATCGTTTTACTTCTTTATACCACCCCCGAAAGTGTTCAATCCACTCCACTCACCTCCAGCTTGTTAACCCCATGGACTGTGGATTTAATTTAGGAAAGTCTTTAAAATTTCAGGTTGCGTATTTTTTTGGCGTTTTCCAAACTCCTAATTTTGAAACTTCAGCCTTTATTCTGTTGACTGAAACCAAAATTTTAGTGTTTAATTTATTTGCTGAAATTATTTGGGTGAAAACCCTTGATCCTTGGTGGCTACCATGGAACTTGGAAGCCAATAAAAGACAAAAAAAAAAACAGTGGCTTGATCCAAAGTGGAGTAAGTCTTACCTCGGTGTTAAATGCCTGGGGTAGCCATTTTTGGTTTGATCCAGAAGCGAGTAAGTCGAGAGGCAGGGTAAGTTATGCGGTAAATTAACACAGAAGTACGTTAACACCGAGGTAAAAAAATTGGTTTGATCAATGCTGATGAGAGGCAAATTGAGGGGCAAATTCGGTGTTAAGTGCTCGCGAAAAGGACCAATTTTTAACCCAGCCAACAGGTAGGAGTAAGTTGAGAGGTAATGAAAACTCAGGCTGATTCGGCCCCATACACATGCGAGAGTTGATATGTGATTTGCGATGGATATGGACGCTGAGAACTATTTTGGTACAACATAGTTAGGCAAAGTCGGAATCTGTTTAACTTTCCTCAATATTTTGCTCAAGGCAGTCCCTGCAATCTGCTGCTGTTTGGTCAACGTCTGTTTGGCAACGCGTGGGAATAAGGTCTTTACTGTTGGTCTGCTGAAACTTCGGTAACAGTTCACAACAGCTAAGGATAGGTTGGATGTGTCCAAGTTCGCGTGCGTGATTTGCGGTTTCGTTTCGCTGCAACGAAACGAAACCGCAAATGCAGTGCAGGTTGACAGTAAATGAATAACCAGAGAGGAAGAAGTAGGTTGACAACAAACATGCTTGTTGTCAACCTGCACTACGTTTTAAGATAACAAAACATCCAGGAAGTTTGGTCCATACACATGTATATGATATAGTGAGAGATTCGGGACTGCGCAGGAACTTCTCCGCTACTCTTCCTTTGCTGAAATCTGGCGTTTATTTATGACATGTTTTCGTTCGAGTAGAGGCACACATCTACGGATTAGGCACACATTCCGTAATTTGAATCTTGGCAAAGTGGCCACGAATATGCGTGTGTCAATGTTACGAATATTAAACTCAGAATATTTCTGAGCGGCTGCGGCGAAATATTCTGAACGAAAATCTAAGCGGCTGCGGCGTTGCGGGATATTTGGAGTCCTTCCATTTGCGTGAAAAGCCGTTGAATCTGGATCTCTGTCAAAATTCGACGAGGTATGTGGAATCCCCCGAAAATTCCACGTGAAGGAATCCCCCAAAACTCGACAACCGTTAAATATCGAATCCCCTCAAATTTGAAGTGCAGTATTTCGACCTCACTTAAACTTCACGGGGATTTTTATTATAACGTGGAGTTCTAGGGGGAATTCCATGTTTCACGTTGAATTTTAGGGGATCCATCTGTCAGTTAAATTTTGAGGGGTTCCATATTCTGAGTTGTTTGTGAAGGGGTTCTATATTTACCGTTGAATGTCGTGAGGATATACCAAATTCCCTATAAATTTTGAGGGGTTCTATTCCCATCATGACCGGGTTGCAATTCAAAGAGCTTTTTCAGTTGAATTTGGGGCAGCGGGAATTCCAAATTCCACGGCTGCATTCCATTGAATTTGAGAGGGGTTCCAAATTTCACGGGTATTCAAGTTTTTGCAACTCCGGCCGACGCTTCCCCTGTGTATGCACGCATATCATCCACAACATTCGTTTCCCATGAACTCTTTTCATGTCCCGGAATCGTTTCGATCTTTTCAATTTTCGTATGACGAGAGTTTTTTCATAATTCAACATTCAAGATTCTGTCCCAGATTGGTGGTGGAGAATGGAGATCCTTCGAGGGTATCTTCGACATAAGGTGCGGCTGTTTCCGGCATATTCTTATTCCGTGTCTTCAGAGCTGGGAAATTTCAATAGGAACAGGTGACTAAACTCGCGCTGCATTTCTCACAAACACGAAAACATGAGCTGGCAAACGCGCACCGGTCCGGGAGCATCATATTGTTATCGGCAAAGGAAATGTCTTTACTTTACCTTCACGCTATTGGCGGTTTTCGTTCAAACACGTCATAGTCAGCGGCCCGGCCAATCACAAAAGCCGAATTCTTACCTCAGAGGTATCTCAACAACTGATCAAACCAAATGGTCTCTCCACTTGCCGTCCGTGTTAAACTTTCGTGGCAACACTAACTACCGACTTGCCCGCACTGGATCAAACCACAAAAGTTGCCCCTGAACTTACTCCACAAGTTCAGGGCTAGATTAGCACAGTGTTAGCCAACCTCAGTGTTAACTTTTCGCGATTTGGATCAAGCCACTGAAAGGGTTTAACCTGTTATACCTGAGGGTTAACCTTTTCCACGACATGACTATACTTAGACGACGCACATTTCTCTCACTGCGTGGCCAAAGCAAGTGCGACACTAAACTTGGTATGTCATTAGCTCGAAACCTGAAAGGTGCTCCACAAGAGGAGAAGAAAAAGATCAGGGATACGTCCCTGCTGCTTCTTTTTATTGGAATATGGAAGCGGTGTATGGGATCTTATCAAGATCAGCTAAACTTCTCAACTTAGATAAATTCAAGGTCGCGCAGCAAGGATGATCTTGGGTTTTAATGGTAGATATGAAAGCGTTGTTGCCATGCCGATGCTCCCGCCCTTGTCAGAAGAAGACGGATTTGCCACATAAAAAGAAGAAAAGAATTAAAAACGGATGGTGGCGCCTTTCAATGTTTTTGGAGAGCTGAGAGGCAAAGAGCCATTGATTGAGACGGGCATCGGCTGAAGCTGTTTGGGGAAATGCTCACGCATCAAGTGCATTTGCATTGCTTCAGTTTATTGCCTTCTTGAGGCAATTGTTGGCTCAAGAATATATCACTGAAATGATCTTTTTGCCCGACACATCATTGCAAATGTTTATTCCATCATTTTTTTTCTGATGTGTGTTTTGTTACATTTTACTGTGAATGTCAGTACTTCATGTATAATATTGAGAGGAGGAAACTCCAAAAGTACAGAATTTCAATTCAATTCAAATTGGTGTTCGTTTTCTGCTTGAGTATAAGGTAAACCATGCCTGTCGCAGCGGTGCATTTACGAGTACAACGGAGTAGTCGGAGGCATTCCACGTTGTAAGTGCCCGCGGTGTCCTCAAATTTTTTTTCCCGTGAACGGCACCAGAAATGGAACTGACGGTCTTGTCCCTTCTCAAGTTTTTATTGATCTTGAATCGTTGAAATCCCAAGGCATGCTTTGTCACGATCCAACCATGTGACAATACACGTAATATCTCCTTGCGTCGCCTGACAAAATCCATGATTTGTAAAAAACAAAGCTTGTGCCTTATTTTTCTCCCTGTGTTTTTTGTTTGAGTGCTTTTTTATGTATCTAAAAAGGCCACTTTTTTCTTGACTCCACAGTGCCATCTCTTTTCGCCTGGTGTTTATCAAACAATTGTTGCAATAATTATAAATGTTATACAATCGTGACACTATTATCTTAATAAACACCTACACTTACGTAACACTTGCACTTAATTAATCATACCCTGATTGTAATCACATCTCCTTGGTGCTGCCTACATGACTGAGATATCGTATTTCATCTAAAACCAAAGAACTACCCACAATGATGGCTATGGTTTTCTGTTTTTTTTACCTGAGGACATTCTAAGAGAGTGACGGTTTTATGAATGTTGACCAATATTTGCATCTGTTTACGGTAAAATTCACAAAAAACCTGTCTCGTTGACAGGAAACGTTTTCTGAAAAGGGAAACCCGTGGAAAAACAGAAACCGTCCATCCCAGCAGACGGCCGGGACGGTAAAATGTTACCCTGAAAAAAAAGGACTTGCAAATACCCTGTATATCATTGCAATATCGAAGCTTCAAGTGATTTATCTTACGATCCATTTTATCTTTCTTTTTGCTTTGTTTCGCTATAATCTTGGCAGTTCTTTCTGTCACTGCAGAGGCCTGTCTGGTGTTCAAGTTTGTGTATCCTGGACGCAGCAGAAGAGCTTCCACACCGAGTTCTTGTTCCGCACCGCCAGACATTCGAACCCGGCCAAAAATAGTCTACCTACTCCATCCAATTTGACATCTTATTTTCGTTTAGATTTTTCTTTTCATTCCCAGTTTGTTTTGTTTTGTTGTTTGTTTCTATTGTTCTCCAGAGTTATCTATGTTTGAACGATACAGTGTATCCCAGAAATCCTTATGCAGATGCGGGTTTTTCATGAATTCTATAGAGGTGAAATAAGACGTTGTGTGTTGGAATGGCCTGCATTTGAATGGGACGGTCGATCAAGTTGGCGAGTGATTTCCACTCCATTCGACAACAATGTCCTTTCCCTGAATTGTATTTCACATTTGATTGTCATGACCACGGGCTTTCACAAAAATAAGTCAACACACAATTCCAGTGCAGATCTTCCTGATTTTCCTCGTGTAGCGATTGTGACAAAAATCAATCGCTGGTGTGGCATTTTTGACCTGCGTGCGTTCAGATACTTTTGGGAAATGCTGTTTTTCAGTAAAGCAGCAGAACCCGGTTGGTGTTTTGAAAACGGCGGGTCCTATGAAACTCAAATTGAGGAGCTATAGATTTCCTGACACCAAACAATCAGGAGAAAAACGGAGTTTGGAGAAAATGTTCAAAAAGTTTGGAGCAGCTGAAACAGACCTGAAACGGGTCAAATGGAAGCAGAAGAGTCGAATCGGAGGAGGAGGGCGATAATAGACTGCATTTTCGTTGGGAATTCACTCCCAGTTCCCTTGTCGTCACAGACTGGTTCCTTGTCACGGTTTTAAGGAACATAGACGCATACACTCTAAACACGAAGTTCAGCTTGGAACACCATATTTTAACATGGGCTTAGATGGGAGGTGTTCTTTCAGGAACACACGTTTTGTTTTTGGAACACTATAAGTGTTCCATTTGGAACACATTAGGTGTTTCGGAACACTTATAGTGTTCCAAAAACAAAACGTGTGTTCCTAAAAGAACACCTCCCATCTAAACACATGTTAAAATACTGTTCCAAGCTGAACTTCGTCTTTAGAGTGTATGTACCTCTGCATGTCTATAGCGTCGGCCGAATTAATGTACCCATGCATGTAAAAAATTGTGACTTCAGATTTTAGCAAAATCTACATGCTGCAGATATTAAATATCCTCTTTTGTTACCGTGGTCAAAATCTGACACCTCTAACATGCGACAATAGAACGAATAGAACGAATGACCAACCTCGTGTCATATTTCTCTAAAATGACGCACCAATTTCGTGTCACGTTTCTCCAAAATGACACATTAACCTTGTGTCATGTTTCTCTAAAATGAAACATATCAACCTTGGGTATCTAAACGTTTCACAAAAATGACACATCAACCTCGAGAGATGTTTCTCTATAAACACTAACCTCTAGTCACGTTTCACGAGAAAAGTCACTCCAACCTCGTTTTACTTTCTCCAAAATGACACATTAACCGTGTGTCATGTTTCTCTAAAATGAAACATATCAACCTTGGGTATCTAAACGTTTCACAAAAATGACACATCAACCTCGAGAGATGTTTCTCTATAAACAATAACCTCTAGTCACGTTTCACGAAAAAAGTCACTCCAACCTCGTTTTATACGTTTCTCTAAAATGACACATTAACCGTGTGTCATGTTTCTCTAAAATGAAACATATCAACCTTGGGTATCTAAACGTTTCACAAAAATGACACATCAACCTCGAGAGATGTTTCTCTATAAACACTAACCTCTAGTCACGTTTCACGAAAAAAGTCACTCCAACCTCGTTTTACGTTTCTCTAAAATGACACATTAACCGTGTGTCATGTTTCTCTAAAATGAAACATATCAACCTTGGGTATCTAAACGTTTCACAAAAATGACACATAAACCTCGAGAGATGTTTCTCTATAAACAATAACCTCTAGTCACGTTTCACGAAAAAAGTCACTCCAACCTCGTTTTATACGTTTCTCTAAAATGACACATTAACCGTGTGTCATGTTTCTCTAAAATGAAACATATCAACCTTGGGTATCTAAACGTTTCACAAAAATGACACATCAACCTCGAGAGATGTTTCTCTATAAACACTAACCTCTAGTCACGTTTCACGAAAAAAGTCACTCCAACCTCGTTTTATACGTTTCTCTAAAATGACACATTAACCGTGTGTCATGTTTCTCTAAAATGAAACATATCAACCTTGGGTATCTAAACGTTTCACAAAAATGACACATCAACCTCGAGAGATGTTTCTCTATAAACAATAACCTCTAGTCACGTTTCACGAAAAAAGTCACTCCAACCTCGTTTTATACGTTTCTCTAAAATGACACATTAACCGTGTGTCATGTTTCTCTAAAATGAAACGTATCAACCTTGGGTATCTAAACGTTTCACAAAAATGACACATCAACCTCGAGAGATGTTTCTCTATAAACAATAACCTCTAGTCACGTTTCACGAAAAAAGTCACTCCAACCTCGTTTTACGTTTCTCTAAAATGACACATTAACCGTGTGTCATGTTTCTCTAAAATGAAACATATCAACCTTGGGTATCTAAACGTTTCACAAAAATGACACATCAACCTCGAGAGATGTTTCTCTATAAACAATAACCTCTAGTCACGTTTCACGAAAAAAGTCACTCCAACCTCGTTTTACGTTTCTCTAAAATGACACTTAACCGTGTGTCATGTTTCTCTAAAATGAAACATATCAACCTTGGGTATCTAAACGTTTCACAAAAATGACACTCAACCTCGAGAGATGTTTCTCTATAAACAATAACCTCTAGTCACGTTTCACGAAAAAAGTCACTCCAACCTCGTTTTATAGTTTCTCTAAAATGACACATTAACCGTGTGTCATGTTTCTCTAAAATGAAACATATCAACCTTGGTATCTAAACGTTTCACAAAAATGACACATCAACCTCGAGAGATGTTTCTCTATAAACAATAACCTCTAGTCACGTTTTCACGAAAAAAGTCACTCCAACCTCGTTTTATACGTTTTCTCCAAATGACACATTAACCTTGTGTCATGTTTCTCTAAAATGAAACATATCAACCTTGGGTATCTAAACGTTTCACAAAAAATGACACATCAACCTCGAGAGATGTTCTCTATAAACACTAACCTCTAGTCACGTTTCACGAAAAAAGTCACTCCAACCTCGTTTTTATACGTTTCTCTAAAATGACACATTAACCGTGTGTCATTTTCTCTAAAATGAAACATATCAACCTTGGGTATCTAAACGTTTCACAAAAATGACACATCAACCTCGAGAGATGTTTCTCAAAACAATAACCTCTAGTCACGTTTCACGAAAAAAGTCACTCCAACCTCGTTTTACGTTTCTCTAAAATGACACATTAACCGTGTGTCATGTTTCTCTAAAATGAAACATATCAACCTTGGGTATCTAAACGTTTCACAAAAATGACAGATCAACCTCGAGAGATGTTTCTCTATAAACACTAACCTCTAGTCACGTTTCACGAAAAAAGTCACTCCAACCTCGTTTTACTTTCTCCAAAATGACACATCAACATATTGTCTGTTTCTCTGAAATAACACACCAACAACGAAGTATTAAGCGAAGACTTCAGTACTATTCTTTTTCCATTGATCAATTTCCGACTGAAATGGCCTTCCTGCTAACTCTGAGCTGATCACAGCCTCACTTGCCCGCGTGTCTCGCGCCACGACTCATAGGCCTTTTGTTCTGGATGTTTCGTATTCGGTTTGTTTGACTTCCACATTTTCATTCTTTATTCATTTTTTTCTCTTCTAACAATGCTAGCGTAATCTTTGTATGTTGTGTATTGCTACAGTGCCAATGTATTTACCCACTGTTTTGTGTGATGAAAAAAACAATAAAGCGTGCAATGGGGATGCGCGTGCGGCAATGAGTTCTGCATCTGTGTTATTCCCTCTAAAAGGACATTCTGGCGAAGTATACGTATAATAACAATTGCGGTGTGCGCCAACTGTTACTTTGTGTTTAAGGGACAGAGTTCAAGCACCTATATCCCAACCAATCATCTCATGCACAAGGCGAGAATTGCCCAACACATGCATGAATGATATCGTAATATATGGTCTCAGCGGAGATCAACGTATGCAAGTATTCCGGCCGGAGATATTCGCTTGAAGCCGCGGAATGTAGCACGCCATTTGGTGGTGCAAATTCAAATATGATTACGATCATGGCCGGACAAGGCCGGACTTGCATGTGAAGGCGGGGGCCCATTATTATGGGGCCACAAGATTTGGATAAAAATTCAGAGCAGGGGTAGCATGAGGAGCCCTGGGCTGCGAATTGATCCCGCATGCAACGAAAAACACGCGCGGCTTGCATTCGTGTGTCACTATAGATGCGCAGGAGTGGACCTTTGTTTGCCAAAATTATCGGGGTGTCATCGGAACCCTGCCCTCCCATCTCAGCACGGACCTGGTGGGATATAATATGCATTGACCCTGTGGGATCCATTAACGTTGTCGTGGCTGCAATTGTAGGAAAGAGGTCGTGGAGCGTTGAAAATGTGAAAAGGATGCTTGGTTCCCGTGGAAAAAAAGTTTTTTTTCTAACGTCCTGCCGGGAGCGCAGTTATACACATTCCCATTTCTTTTCGAGAGTTTTCTCTCTGGGGTGCAGCCGTGCAGCGTGGTGTGGGTGTGAAGTTTTTCCATCCGGGTCGCAACACTAATGCAGCGGCGACCGGTGATTGTTACAGGGTGTCGAAATTGATCCGCTGCCTCCATATAGGTTGGTGTCGCTTGTGAAATTAAATACTCCAAAGATGTCAGTTGCGACACTCCCATAAAATATGCACACAGAAGTCGCAGCACCGCAGCCGATCTCAAGCCAGAAAACTGATGACATCACAATGGATGTGAAAGTGTGAGCGGAGTTTATGCCCAGTTAGAAAACTGTCGATAATGACTAAAAAAGGCCCATGTTGTCCTCCATGGTGTTGACAACTTCAACATAAAAATCGGAACTTGCATACGGTTTTAACTCCCCCAGACATTCAGAATACATGGCATCGCGCGCTGCAAAACATCATGACACTCGTGTAAGGTGTGAAGTTGCATCTCGCCCTGTTGAAATTAGATGGCCCCTGAATTAGCCTGGCCTTTAAAATATCGCCTATGTTCGAGGACTTTTATTAAGCTCCGTATAAGAATGATGCAGGTAAAATACGTGCAATTCTAGTTTTTGTTCTGGTCTCTTGCGTTTGCAAAGTGCAAAGTAGTGGGGCAAATTATTGTTGTGTGAGTGCGTTAGAGAACTCCGTTAGGAGTTCCTAACGTCCAAAGGACTCCGTTATCAATATGCATGAGGGTTTTGATCGATACTTTTCGATACCGTCAACTATTTCTAAGGCACCCTGTGAGGCAAATTGTCTGTTTTCCTATCGCGAAAGAGGAATTCGGGTGGCCTAATCTGAGGCCTTTTCGGAATGCATGTATGCTGTTCCGGCCGGCCTGCTGTTTGTACTATTCCCAAACGACAGTGCTCATGGCAATATAATATCAAAGGAAAGACACGAGAAACTGATCAAAAAATGGGAATACGGAGCGATAGGATCGTCTGGTCAGTGCAGCCGATATAGCTGGCGCCTCTGAATTTCTCGCCTTTGGATATATGTTGGGAGATTTTGGAGCCATGATCCTATCGAAATTAGGGTGCTAACGGCGTATTTGGCAGCTGAAAAAGATGGTGACACGTATCCCAAGACGATAAAATGTACACCGAGATGATAACATGGATATAGCAGTGATCTCTATAAACTTATCGGCGTCTTCTATGCCTATCTATGGGATATACATCACATACAGTAAGCGCCGTAATTTCCCGTCATATGGACCATCATGTTTTGTGTATTCTGCAATCCCGAGCTGTGCATCAAGCTTTGTGACTGGCTATTTGGAGTCGGAATCTCGAGTAGACGTTTCTGTGTGCCTCATTCCGCCGCCATGTTGCTACCAAAACCACCATTTTCAGAACGAACGCCAACCTCGAACACGCCGCCTTCGCTCTGGCTGACGAGCACAAACGGGAGGATAGCCACCATACCGCACTGAGCGTCAATTCACAGTCACAATGCGAGAAAACACGCAAACTCTATTCGTCCATTTGACGGGAGACTTGTGGCGCACACAAAACCGAGTTTATCGAGATGATAACACGAATACTGAGTTGATAACACGTTTACCGAGTTGTTAAGACGTGTATGCCGAGATGATAACCGAGTTCACAACAGGTATGCCGAGATGATAACAACCCAAAATGATAACAAAGTTGATATCATGTATCCCTCGACAAAGTACAAAGTTTTATCTCAGACGCCATTTACGAGTAGAATCAATCGCAACGGAGCCGCAAACGAACATGACACTAGTGTGACGCGTGAATTTGCATCAACGCCTTGAAATTTTACGCCCCTGTTTCAGATATACCTTTAAAATTTCTCATACGAATATCCTCAGGAAAAACTTTTTGAGAAATTTTTCAGATTCTGAAATGCGGGTCGATGCAATTCCCATCCGCCAAAATGCCGCACAACGCGCATTGCCATGCGTTTTGCGGTGAATGCGAAATTGGGAATTTCGTTACCCCGTGCTGGCCCTGCAATTTCCAAAGACCCCAAAAGTCCAATCCGCAATATTTCACAGTTTTGGCAGAGCCTTTGTCCACCACGAGCTGGATTATGTGTTCGTATTGTCGTGAAAAATGGTGGATGATACCAACTAGAAAAGCCGTGAATTATGACACGGATCAATATTTTCATTCCGGCGATGACCCTTCATCGGTCCGCTCTCTCTGGAACCCACAGAAACCAAAAATCTTTGATTTGTGCTGTGTGTTTGTTTCGATCCACAGATGTGCTATACTGAAAAAGGAAAGGTTGATCAGGGGCCTTTGTGATGGAGGCATACGGGACCCAACCGTCCCCAAGAAAGAGCATCGGTTTGCGCGTTTCAAATTTGTGACATCAACGACCCTGAGCTCCGAAAATGCGCGGTGAACGGCAGCCCTTTGGTCTACATAGGGCTCTACCAAAATGGGGATCTTATCAGAAAACCAATCTTTTGCTGAGAGGTACAGGTAGCACCTCTAGTTTTGCGTAAAAGCGTGAGGGAGTGCAGGGGGCTCCAAAAAGACGCGAAAGGAAATTTGTCGTTAAGGATGTGTTTCCTCGTGGCACCTGCGAGTTGCGAAACACACATGAGGAGGAACTTGAACACCCTCAAATGGCGGCAAAAACGTTTTGCTCCGGTGAAACGAACACAGAGAAATGGTAAAGTCGGGTTGTCAGAGAGATCCTTAGGCAAACAGGAAGACTGATGACTGCGAGGAACACCCTGTACTTACGGACTTTCGATTGGATTTGCGCCATATTTCTTGTTACACTTCGGCATAAAAAGAGTATATCTATGTAGTGTATTATTGGAAATGAGGAAGTTGAAAGCGGGGTATTGTCGTTTATGCATCGCAGATGGATGGCGCGGCACTATGCAAGAGTTGCTCCAAGGAAGATTGCAAAAGAAAATAATCCAGGGCGGCCGACAAAATTCAATATGATAAAACCTTTATGCGGTTGGCTTCGAGCTCTTTTATCACACAGTGCGCAATTATCACTTTCAACTTGACTTCTAAATGATGTTGAATTATGTTTCTAGCAAATCCCATCTTGCAGCATGCTCTAATAGATGTGCAAATGTCTTCTGCGAAGTGAAAACCTTAATTTCCACTTCGCAGGATATTCCATTCGGAAACACGTTTCGCGCAGTGGTTTGGGATAAGTGCAACTGAACAGAACGTCTGGAGTTTCGCACGCAGAAAAGCTTCCGTTACCAGTGTTAGAAGAATTTATTGTGATCTGTACATCCGTGTATCTTTGCGGAAGATCATGCCCTCTCGTACTCATATTTTAGAGAGTACATATAAAATTGCACTGAAAAAGCAAAGAAAACGCACAGCGTGTTGAAATGCTTCTGAAAAATCATAGAGTATGAAAAGGGTGGTAGAAAAACCCTTGAAAATTTTGCATGTTAAAATTCACAGCATAAAAATATGCAATATTGCATGCACATTGCTACATTGTTACATTGTTACATTGTTACATTGTCACGTTGTCACGTTGTCACGTTGTCACGTTGTCACGTTGTCACGTTGTCACGTTGTCACGTTGTCACGTTGTCATGATGTCACGTTGTCACGTTGTCACGCTGTTACGTTGTCACGTTGTCACGTTGTCACGCTGTCACGTTGTCACGTTTTACGTAGTTACGTTGTTACGTCGTTACGTTGTTGCGTTGCAACGTTGTTACGTTGTTAGGTTGTTAGGTTGTTACGTTGGTACGTTGTCACCTTGTCACATTGTCACATTGTCACATTGTCACATTGTCACATTGCCACATTGCCACATTGTCGCATTGTCGCATTGTCGCATTGTCGCATTGTCGCATTGTCGCATTGTCGCATTGTCGCATTGTCGCATTGTCGCATTGTCGCATTGTCGCATTGTCGCATTGTCGCATTGTCGCATTGTCGCATTGTCGCATTGTCGCATTGTCGCATTGTCGCATTGTCGCATTGTCGCATTGTCGCATTGTCGCATTGTCGCATTGTCGCATTGTCGCATTGTCGCATTGTCGCATTGTCGCATTGTCGCATTGTCGCATTGTCGCATTGTCGCATTGTCGCATTGTCGCATTGTCGCATTGTCGCATTGTCGCATTGTCGCATTGTCGCATTGTCGCATTGTCGCATTGTCGCATTGTCGCATTGTCGCATTGTCGCATTGTCGCATTGTCGCATTGTCGCATTGTCGCATTGTCGCATTGTCGCATTGTCGCATTGTCGCATTGTCGCATTGTCGCATTGTCGGATTGTCGCATTGTCGCATTGTCGCATTGTCGCATTGTCGCATTGTCGCATTGTCGCATTGTCGCATTGTCGCGTTGTCGCGTTGTCGCATTGTCGCATTGTCGCATTGTCGCATTGTCGCATTGTCGCATTGTCGCATTGTCGCATTGTCGCATTGTCGCATTGTCGCATTGTCGCATTGTCGCATTGTCGCATTGTCGCATTGTCGCATTGTCGCATTGTCGCATTGTCGCATTGTCGCATTGTCGCATTGTCGCATTGTCGCATTGTCGCATTGTCGCATTGTCGCATTGTCGCATTGTCGCATTGTCGCATTGTCGCATTGTCGCATTGTCGCATTGTCGCATTGTCGCATTGTCGCATTGTCGCATTGTCGCATTGTCGCATTGTCAAATTGTCAAATTGTCACATTGTCACATTGTCACATTGTCACATTGTCACATTGTCACATTGTCACATTGTCACATTGTCACATTGTCACATTGTCACATTGTCACATTGTCACATTGTCACATTGTCATATTGTCACATTGTCACATTGTCACATTGTCACATTGTCACATTGTTACATTGTTACATTGTTACATTGTGGCGTTGTTTCGTTGTTGCGTTGTTGCGTTGTTGCGTTGTTGCGTTGTTGCGTTGTTGCGTTGTTGCGTTGTTGCGTTGTTGCGTTGTTGAGTTGTTACATTGTTACATTGTTACATTGTGGCGTTGTTTCGTTGTTGCGTTGTTGCGTTGTTGCGTTGTTGAGTTGTTACATTGTTACATAGTTACATTGTTACATTGTTACATTGTTACATTGTTACATTGTTACATTGTTACATTGTTACATTGTTACATTGTTACATTGTTACATTGTTACATTGTTACATTGTTACATTGTTACATTGTTACATTGTTACATTGTTACATTGTTACATTGTTACATTGTTACATTGTTACATTGTTACATTGTTACATTGTTACATTGTTACATTGTTACATTGTTGCATTGTTACATTGTAACATTGTTACGTTGTCACATCTTTACATTGTGACATTGTTACGTTGTTACATTGTTACAATTGTTACATTCTTACATTGTTACACGGTTACATGATTACATTGTTACATTGTTGCGTTGTTACCTTGTTACCTTGTTACATTTTTACATTGTTACATTGTTTCACGGTTACATGATTACATTGTTACATTGTTGCGTTGTTGCCTTGTTACCTTGTTACATTTTTACATGGTTACATTGTTACATTTTTACATTGTTACATTGTTACATTGTTACATTGTTACATTGTTACATTGTTACATTGTTACATTGTTACATTGTTACATTGTTACATTGTTACATTGTAACATTGTTACATTGTTACATTGTTACATTGTTACATTGTTACATTGTTACATTGTTACATTGTTACATTGTTACATTGTTGCATTGTTACATTGTAACATTGTTACATTGTTACATTGTTACATTGTTACATTGTTACATTGTTACATTGTCACAATGTTACATTGTTACGTTGTTACATTGTAACAATTGTTACATTGTTACAATATTTGGTGTATAGTGACGGCGGAAAAAGATTACTCATACATGTGTTTTTCCCATTTAATTGTTGCCTCCGAAACTTTTTTTTCTTTCTTTTTACTCTAATGCAGGCGGTAGTAATTAAAGCGCCAAATTGCAACAAAGCGTTCCAGAGGTGTCAGATTTTGACATTAGTGATGAAAGATGATCTTTTATTTCTACAGCATGGAGTTTTTGCAAAAATCTCAAGAATGGAAATTTTTCACATGTATGGGTAATCTTTTTCCGCCGCCAGTATATACTTACTCAAAAATGACAAAGGTAACTTCTTATGATACTTTTATTCACGAGCATGTGAAAATATCTGCGTGGTGGCTTTCGATTTCCGCACCCTGTACATATTCCAGTGACGTCATCACTCGGTTATTGCTATTCTTTTATTGTCTTGATGCATTTTCAAACAGCTCTTTCGTTCGTTTTCTCAAGGCACTCTGACATTGCGAAAATTGGGTTCGTTTTCTGGCTGCGAGGAATTTTTTAAGGAAAATTTTTGAGAAATTGAAATCATGCAATGATAAAGGATTCGGAGACACTTCAGCAGATTTTCTCTCTCTTGATGGACCTGAAACGAAAATATTTGTTGACATCTTGCATAAAAGTAAAACTCGCCAATATTTTACCTATTGCCTTGGTTTCGACTAGCCGAAAAATGTAATGAGAAATCTGCCCATAGCCCCCAGAAAATTTGAAGGTTTGAATGTAAAAAAGGAAATTATTGTCTTAAGCAGAATAAAAATAAACTGCAACTGCGGGCGTGCGCTCCCGATGCCTTTCAACACAGGGTAATTCAAAAGTCACCAATCAGATCAGGTTCGGTTTGTTCTTTTTTGGAGGTTCATGTTTAGTGCTTGGGTCCTGGAAATTATTAACTGTTGTGAAAGCAAGCAATTTTCTGGTGCTCTCGATAGAGGAACGAATGCAATGCTGGTGCAGATCGAACGGAGAACAGGAAGTGTCACTGATACTTCCTCAAGAAGGGCCGACCAAAAAGAGCCATCCGGTGACGACACGTCTGTCAAAAACACCCCCTTGCTTTGTGGGACCGGCATGCAATTGGCGACATTGTTCCGATAAAAGTCTTCGGTGGGTTCAGCAGCTTCACTTTCAAC
>JASGXE010010169.1:0-15930 GCA_030068105.1 Sinentomon sp. SZTP_YWyxl
AAGGAATTTTTGGCTTTGACACAAATTCGGGCCTTTCCCACTTTTTTTTGTTGACCTCAAAAACCCTTCCCTTTGAATAGTCGTTTTCCCTTTAGCGCTGGACTTTTTTGGGCAGCGTATGAAATTCAAATCCCCCAAAATGGGCATTACAATGGTGCTAAGGTTGCAATTGAGCCAGATTTTTTTTTTGGGAATATGTCCCCGGTGATCTGGTGAAAATTTCAGCCAAATCGGTCGAGCCGTTTAGGAGGAGATGCATTTTTCAGCTAGAAAATAGCCAAAAATAGCAAGCGGAGATATAGCGCCAAACAAAAATGTCGGGCTTCCGCGACTTGCAGAATTACAGCCGATTCCGCCTGTGGGAGCGACCTTTGGAAATTCACTACAACCGCAATTTTAGTCCGATTTTGAGGAAACAAAGACCATTTTTTCAGTAAATGTTCAGCTTTCTGGTGATATCATTTGTGGAAAATCGCTTTTTTTAGATTTTTCATCAAATTCAGTGATAGCCTTACCTTATTAAGTCCCTCCCTCTCCATGTGTCACATTTTTGCTACAAGTTAGTTGAAGTTTAAACGTTCGCGAGACTAATGGCTGTGTTTCCTGTTGATTTGTTGTCTTGCATTGGGGTATCTGATGTTTTGGCTTTCTCGAGGGTGTCTTTGGATGGACCATGATCTCGCAGCTTAATATTCCTAGCATTCCTTACGTATTCAAGATCTCATCATTCGATGTTTCATAAACATGTTGCACAAGACTTGACTTTTTAGCTTTACAAGGATTTATGAATTGATCTTTGGATTTTTTTTACGTTTTCTTGATCTTTGACTCTTTCGAGGTTATAAAATCGATGAAGTATGTGGGGATATTGAACATAAAATGGACTACAGCGGTTACATTTTATACAAAATAATCAAACATTTGGAATCTAATACCCTGTTTACATCTGTTTTTTAATGATCATTAAAAAGTTAATGATCATTAATTTCGCAAGTGTAAACGCTTTTTTCCAATTTTTTCGATTTATGACGTTCCGGAACATCATTTATTTTTCATTTTTAATTCATTAATTCTTGATGTAGACGCCTAAAATTAATGATCATTAAGGGAACGTCATCAGGAAGATAATTTATTTTAAATGACGTTCAAGAAGTTTTGTGGTTTTGCGCTCTCTTCAGCACTTTTGCACGTCCAGAAACGCAAATTCGACAAATCATGCTGCTTGAATGTTGCTGTTCATTCAAGGAAATCATTTTCCTCCAAAAATGCTGGGTTTGAAATGTTTCAATAATGGAGCTGAGGTGGTGATCGAACTCGGGACACCCGCGTCAGAGGCTCTGAATCTCCCTCTTGACCACCGTGCCTGCGCTCCTTTCGAAAGTTGAATTTGTGGTTCTCTTGTCACTGCGCAGGCTGGTTTCATCGTTCTGCTCTGTCCGTCAAGTTGTCACTCTTTCCGCAGCCAGTGTTTCGTTTTTCTTTTTCACGCATTTTTCTCAGCAATTTTCTTTGGCACACGATGTGCACAGCCAAGTGACAAAAGGCCCGCATGCATGTTGCAATTGAATCAATTCACAAAGGAGTCCATTTTCTAAATGAAAGAAGAAAATCTACAAGGGCAGGCACCCACCTACTGAGGTTTCTCGCTCCAACGTCGTATCTCGTAGAATCTTTCCTCGCTTCTGGATCAGGGAAAATCAAAATCCGTTGACTATTTCCTTCCCCATCAACCAATGGGGTGCAGGTACCCATTTGGAAATTAGGGCATAGTTCTCGAAACGGCATCGTGACATTTCGCAAATAACATTTTTAAGACAAAAAGGAGCGAGCTGCGCCTATGGGCAGGCAGCAGCCCCTGTCAGTGTTTGGCATGAGCTACGCAGTTTAACAATAAAACGAGAGGGACTTGGGAGGCCCATAAAAACTTTTGTGTTGGTGTGGATTTCTTATTTCGCGCTTGCCAGACACCCATTCGAACTGTTTTCTCAAGTCGGTGTGAAGTCGCTTTTTTCGTTCTCTGAAACTGCGGTCTGGATCAAGGGTATTTTGTCGCAATTTCAAGCATCATCTCACCACCGGATTGTGTTCTTCCACAAATGTCAGCAACAAGGACGTGTTGGCATTTGGAATGACGAAAATTCTTTTGTTTGTTTCCCCTGCCGAACCAGCATTGATGTTTTGTAACATATGGGTATCTTTCGTGTAAAAATCGTCTTTTGAAATCTGAAAAAATCGTGAAGCGGGCGCGTATCGAACCCGGGTCCTCTAGGTTTATAGTCGAATGCTCTACCACTGAGCTATACCCCCAAACCCGATTTTCTGTTCTGAAAGGACGCTCATATATTGCACTGTTGGTTTCGCAATCGAAAATTTCCAGGAAAAACGGAAGTGTAAACAGCAAAATCGAAAGATTAATGATCATTAATCCGCATTCTTTTTTAATGATGCTTGGCGAAAATGCAAATGTAAACGGGCCAAATTAAATGATCATTAATCGACAGCTTCAATTAATGAGCTTCCTTTTAATGATCATTAAAAATTCAGATGTAAACACGGTATAAGGGGGGTTCAAGCCCCCTGAGCTCCACCTCTGGTATCTCCATTGTGAAACTGGAAAAAACACATCTTGAATTTTTTGGATTTTTCAAAGCGGAGAGAAATGATGTCATGTAGCTCGAAGAAAGTGTTGCATGAGAATCATGATTGTTCGACAATCGATGAAGCAATGATTGCAGGGGTGAGAAATGTCATTGGAATCGGCATGAAATTGCTAGTTTGGTGACATTTGGTATGAAATGAAAGCCTGAAAAAATCAAACCTTTCTAATTTTCTGACCAGTGTAAAGTGATTGCATTGGGATTCGCTTGATGAAAGGTGAACAAAAGACACACAATGTATGTGCAAAAAAAATTATGTCTGGTGCATTTGAAAATCATTATTTGATTTCTGTTTGATCTTTTGAGTTTTACCAGATCTTGACATGTTCTGGTACTGCTCTGTTGATCTAACAATTGGCAAGACATAAGATGATTATTGATTAGAAAGAAGACTGGTAGTTATTTAGTTCGCAGGTGGGCGAGGACAGCTGCCAAAATGAAGCTTGCTGATTGGCTGCTACTCCTTGCCACTTGATCATGGGTGTTGTTCTTGTCATTAAATGTGCTGCCACTGCATCGTGTGCAAAATCTGACTACACACTGTTTAAGCGTTAAACCAACAAACTACCAATAAATAACCCTCCATGGCAATCCATTAATGATTAATTCATACCTATTTGTACCAGGGTACCTCCTGTGGGGTCGAGGTTGGGAGGTTTGGCAGGGCATTGCAGGGTGTCTACGCACCTGGAAAACCTGGAAAAGTCAGGGAATTGCCACAAGCCTGGAAAAGTCAGGGAAAAGTCAAGGATTTTGTGAAAATTCCTGAAAAGTCAGGGAAAAATTAAAAATTTGACATTTCTCAAAAAAAAAAAAAAAAAAATTCGATTTTATTGACAGGCGCCTTAGAATTTTCCCATATTGGCCTGGAATTTTTTTAATATGGACCTGGAAAAGTCAGGGAAATTCAAAAAATATTTTCCGTAGACACCCTGGCATTGGCAAGAGGGGGCAGATGTGTGATGGGTTAATGCTTTGTACTGATGCTGAGAAGAAATGTTGAGAAGAGATATTAGTACAAGGATAAGATGAGAGGAATGTCAATGCAAAAGAAGGCGGATGAGGCGGAGAGAGGAGTATAGATAGCATCATACATCTGCTCGGCGGCCGGCATACCTTCCTATCGGGCGCCGTTCTCTGCGAATGGGAACAATCGCATGGTGGACGACGTATGCCCCAGGGTGTCTGCAGATCAGAGGATTTTATTGGAAATAGAATAGGTCAATTGGATAGGGAAGATTCAGAACTCAGGGTAAGTGTCTATTAAAGTCAAGAAAGTTACAAAATGGCTGCAGGCACCCTGGTCAAGTGTATAGTGGGAGGAAGGTTGATGAGATACCTGATTCTGGAGATTACTTACCTTCGGATTATGGAAAAATCGGGATCTCCTTATTGATTTTTGAGATCGGAGTTCAATTTGGGGGTACATTGTTGCTCCTGTCATGGTGAGTGTGGAGGGTGCAGGAGGAACTCACATAGAATGTTGAGATTTAATGTAAGTTTTCTTACTTCTCTTCCTATGTCAGAGGAGTTTTCTGAGGTGGTAAGGTATAAAGCTTCTTTTGAATGCAATTTATTTGTTTTAATGATGAGGACATGTTAGAGGATTGACTTTTATGGGTGAGTTCATGTGAGGGTGCATTGATGCTCCTGTCATTGTGAGTGTGGGGCGTTCAGGTACACATTATAGAAGGTTCACAAATTTTAATGTAATTTCTTCTTCCCTTTCTTTCAATTTCAGAGAAGTTTAGGAGGTTAGGAAAAAATCTTCTTCAAATTCAACTTGCTGGTTTTCATGCTGAGGACATGTTAGTTGATGTCAGTGTGGAACGAGGAAGATGAATGACGAAATTATAGGTTAGTTGCTGTTAACATGCGTATGACCTTTATATTTACATTCTTTTACAGCCGTCTCGTCCGCATCCAGGGGAGATACAGTGGGAGATTAAGGGAGAGTGGCAGTGGGGGGTCAGAGAGTGGGAGAGAGAGAGAGAGAGAAAGAGAGAGAGAGAGAGAGAGAGAGAGTGAGAGAGAGAAAGCCGTCTTTCGACAACATACATGGGATGGTCGGAGGGTATCCTAGCTTGCTGGGACCGTTCGATTCGTCTCTAGCTCGTATGCGTCGTCGGACGGCTTACAATCGAGCTTGATTTGATTTGATTTGATTTGATTTGATTTGTACCAGGGTTTTGATTTGTGAAGAACAGAAAAAGAAAGAATGTTAATTATGGTGTTCGGCCATGACGGCAATTCTCATTCTCAATTGATGGATGAGCAGAAAAAACATTTATTAAGGGAAACTCACACCTTATACCTTAACCTGAAACAGTTGGATGCAAAGTAGTAAGTAACCAGTGAGTAGTAAGTAATCCAAAGTATCCCAAAGTAGTAAGTGACCAGCAGTGGCGTGCGGTCAGGGCAGGCAAGGCAGGCACTGCCTGCCCAAGAAAAATTTCATGTATCGTGCATTTTTTCATTCTTTGCAAACATTTGCAACGGGGCCATCAAAATACAGAAATAATGTGGACTGAGCCATCTCCGAGAAAGGCACATTTTGATTTGCCTGCTGACAGTGTCTGCTGAACGACGCCTCAACTGGGAACTGCCTTCTTTCCCGATCCCAACAAACACATAGGTTACCCTACCCACCCTCTTTCTCGCTGGTCCTCCAGACGCAAGCGAATCCACTGCTCCGTTGGCGCATGAATTCAGAAGAGGCAAAGAATGGTTCTGCCTGCTTTGGGGGATCTGTGGGGATGCGATGGAGTCGATGCCGCTCCATCCCGTCAGGTGAAATCACCCACTGCAAGTGGAGCAGTTCTTCTTGCAGAGTAGGCACTTTGAAATCTGCCTCCAGCTACATCTCTGCGGAGAGCAAGCGTGAAGATTCCTGTTGTTCCCTTGTCTCCCGCTGATCACAGCCCTCTGCTGCATGCTGTCTGCAGCAATTTTTGAATTTCAAGTGCGGCCAAATGATGATTTCGCGAGAATGGGAAACAGAAAAGGGAAATGTTGGATTCGGCGTGTGAAAACAGAAACATTAGATTCTGGTGTGTGTGCAAAAATTTGTGAAATGTGGTCCCAATTGAATAAGCCTTTGAAGTCGGTGCCACAATTTGTGAAGCCAATGAATTTCAATGAACTTGTGTTTTTGATGAAGACACTTTGCGTTTGTCACCAAAAATATCGATTTTTCGGAGCTTGATTTGGAATGGATGGGTATTTCGCAAATGCAAATGTTCAACAAAATGGAAATGCAACATTGAACATGGCAAAAAATGGAGATGCCGCCAGGCCTGTGCGAACGGGGGGGGGGGCATGGGAACACTGCTCACCAATTGAACTTTCTACAGCCCATCTGGGCTTTGCTTGTTGTGAAAGATTGTTTTTCTGTTTGTTTTAATTTTATTTTAATTTCAGTTATCATGCGTTTGAAATTGCCAGACTAATTTTTTCCTTTCACCTCAGTTACAAACCACCTCACTGAAATATGTCGTCCACACCTTTGCTGCTATTCAACTGGATGCATACAGATGTAAAAAATGCTCAGTTTTTCAAAAAATGACCAATCTGAGCACCATTTGAGGCTCCATTTTTCAAAATTTCTTCCCCTTCGGGGAGGGGGACACCCCCTCCCCGAACCCCTCCCCCGGCGTTGCGCTTCGCGCAACGCGTCTTCGACGACACCACCCTGCCCAAAGTGCCTGCCTGCATCTGGCACCCACCGCACGCCACTGGTAACCAGTGATGTTGCAAAAGTTATGCTTCGTTTCATAACCCTACTACTTTGGGAAGCCGAAGAAATTTCTCAACTCTCCTTATGGGAATTTGCAGAACATTTTCCTTTGACGTGGTAAAAGTTGTGGTGCATTATGTGAAGTTGAGAGAAGTGAAACCCTAGACGGGGGCTGGGGTTTCACCCCTCGTTATCTCTGTTAGGGTTGTGCCCACAGATTCAGCGTAATGTTTTTGCTTTGACATGCCAAAGGAAAGTGTCGTTCAAATTCCCATGAGGAGAGAGACAGCTGTTTCTGTTTCTCTTAAGATGATAATCACTAACCTTTGCAAAATCATAATCAGACCAGAAGGGTGCATGAGAAAAGCACAAACACGACAAAGAAATAAAGGTAACACTTTACCATACCTGACCACCACCGGAACCTAAATTAATACTGTTTTTGCCAACGGAGCCACCGAAACGACAGGTGAAACCCAGAATTTATCTTGACTGGAGTGCAACAAGAAGTTCAGCACTTCATGTGATCCAAGAAGCCACTCGAGTGTGCACACCAAACTGGATGAGATTCTATGATCTGATGTGTGCGGAAATAAATTCAAACTTGTTTAGTCATTAAGGTGACAAATTATGGATACCATAGATCAGTTTCTCAAGACAGCTGGTAAAGTTTTTATAGGGAAGAAAGTAACAGGAAACCAATTATCAAAAGTATGAAATGAAAGATAAATGACAATTGAATTGAATTGAATTAAAATTCACCTTTATTTGAAATTTTAAACAATGATTTATCCAAAAACAGTCTTGAGAGATGCCGGGAATATTCCGTAGTGGCATCCCTTTTACAATGCACAGAAATTTGAAAAAACAATTGATTTTGGTGAAACAGAAAAGCAGAAAAAAAAAGAAAAATGAAAATTGAAAAACAAAATTACAACCAAAATGACCAAACGGAATTTGTCTATGAATTTGTTTGCAGATGATTGCACCATTTCTAAAATTATTAGGCACCCCGACGATTATCTTCTTTTACAGAACGATTTGGAAAAAATATTCGACTGGTGCGAAAAATCGGGGATGAGGCTAAACATTGATAAATGTGTTGTTCAATTCTCCACAAAACCAAATCCAATCATCAGCAAATATTCTATTTCGAACATTGAGCTCACAGTTGTTGATCACACCAAATACTTAGGAGTCACTTTTACAAAAAAGTTTTACTGGGAGAAACATGTAAACCAGGTAGTATGTAAAGCAAATTCAGCACTGTTCTTCATATGGCGCACCTTCTTTAAAGCCTTATGCAAGGGTCAATCAAAGAAAAAGTTTATTTTGCGTTGGTTCGATCCCTCTTGGAATATGCATCATCTGTGTGGGACCCGTAACGGATAAACTTAGTTGAAAAGCTTGAGAGAATTCAGAGAAAGGCAGCGCGCTTTGTTTCAGGCAGATATTCACCTCTGGATAGTGTTTCAGACATGGTAAAAAATCTTGGATGGGTGTCCCTCGCCTATCGTAGAAAAATTTCAAGACTTGCCGGTCTTTTTCTAGGTCTAAATAATGTGGGAGGTTGGTCTGGTATAAAAGACTTCTTGCCTCCAGCAAACTACTTGGGAAGGCACGATCATGATTTCAAGTTAAGAACTCAAATATCATGCAAGGATGTGGGCAAGTTCTCTTTTGTTTCGAGGAGGTAAGAGAATGGAACTCACTGCATCCAAGGGTTTTTGGAAATGGTAGGGACATCAGTGCTACTACTTTCAAAAGAAACCTAGTTACTTGGCAGAATGAGCAGAGTAGATAAAAAGTATAGGTATCGCAGCTCCAGAAGTTGCCTTGATATCATGTGAATGAAAGGACAAGGGTTGAGTCTAATTCCAGTCTGATAGTTGTTCATTCACCTTTCTCATTTCCTCTTATTTGTTTGTTGATTTGCGCCTGGACTATGTCCTTGCAAATTGAGAAGAATTGAATTGAAATGGCCGACAATGGGGTGAAAATTCAGTTTCTGTGATTTCATAAGTTTTGATGGCTCCATTAGCCAAAAACGAAATGAATTTAGGTTTCAGAGGTGGTCAGTTTGGTAGTGTTACGAAAGAAAATAACAGAAGTTCAGAAACAGAAAGACAGAATTGTAAATTTAAAATTTCTATTCGAAGAGTTATATCTCAACATTATAGTTCGAAATGGGGAATGGTTGAATTTTAAGTTCAAGTTAAACCACAGACAAGTTGTTTTTGTTCTTTTGTATTTTGAAATCGATGTTTTTCAGGTCTATTATTGATGTTTTCATTTGCACAGAAATGTCTCCCTGAGTGCATTCTGCAGGGAATTGTTGCCGGATATTTCAAAGGTAAGCAAAACCCTATCTTTTCTTGTTGGAATTTGGCCCATCTCTTTGACAGAGTGTGGTGGTCCTAGTTGTTATCTCTTTTGCTAACAAAACCAAACCTGCGAGCGTTGTCATGTGATTTCCTGATCTTGTACATCTGTTGCAAAAGCAATGTCACATGGAGACGTAATAGCAGATGATGAAATTGGCATAATCATAAAAAAATAAAATTAACTTGTCTGACTCGCTGACTGTCTGGCATATGTGATTGGACACTTTCAAGCCTCTTGCAGCCTTTAAAATTTGGTGTCAAGACCATTTTTCATCGCTGAGAACAGGAAAATAATGAAAACTGCTATTTTTGCCCATCAAAGGGGGTGATTTTGGGGGGGGGGGTTCAAAATTTTCGCAACTTTATAAAAACGTACGACAAAAATACTCCATTCAGATCAGAACCCACTGTAGGGTTTATAAAAGCAATGCTCAAAGATCAACGTTCAGAAGGCAAAAAAACTATTGAGAGTGACACAGCCACCAGTTCACAGCCACTGTCATTTCCTACCATGTGAAAACTCTTTGCAAATCAATGGAATTATCACCGCCCATTACCCATGAACATGACACCTTTTTGCGACATACAGTACTCTAAAATGTTTTTTTATGCTGCAGAAGGCATGATGAGAAAGTGGGAATGTGCTGAAACTTCTGCACTGAAACTTCTGCCACAGAGTACAAGAAACAAGAAGAGGACAAAAAACTGACATGAGATCCATTTCGCTGCCAACACTTGCAGCATCATAAGTTGGACTCATGATGCTGCAAGTGTTGGCAGCGAAATCGATCTAGTGTTAGCTTTTTGTCCTCTTCTTGTTTTTTGTACTCTGTGGCAGAAGTTTCAGCACCTCCCTACCTTCTCATACTGTACTCTGGCCTGTCTATCTGATTTGGGACACCCATCATCTTTGTGTCATGTTGCACTAATGCAACTTTCGTCAGCATATTGTGTGGTTCTCTTTCCGTGCATGCACATAGTCGGCTGTGTTCCCCTTTGCCAATCAATCACTGACAGCTTCTTACTTCTTTTACTCAGTAGCTGAATTAGCAATTGAGTTGCAAGTTGATTGTGAGTGACAGTGGGGAATATGACTGAATCGGTCGTATTCCCCATTGCAATTTGCAACTCACTCTCAGGTTCAACTCAGTAGCCAATTCAATAGATGGATGCATCTTTCAATGCAACAACAGAAGAGAAATAAGCTTCTGCATAGACATGACATTTTCACAACACAAATCTCACCGTTGAATTGGCATTGCGTTTAACCTGTGGGATGAGTTGCGGTTCCGGTCCGAATCCCTTGCTAAATTTTTTAATGTGTATTGCTCACTTTATAGCTAGCCTGTTTCACCTCCCTGCGATTATAATCGAAGGCTCGGTCTGCATGCAGTGTGTTTGTAATTTCAAAGCCCCATTTCATTCATCTCTCTGGAACTGCACTTGTTCGATTCTGCCTGCACGGAAGGAATACGTTTGCAGATTTCTACGTATCCTATTTAATATCCATCGCTGATTCTTTGATATCCAAAATGTGATATTTGCTCTTTATGTATTTCCAGTTCGTGCCTTATCCTGTTCACCTAGAAAGAGCATCCTTATCCCTCCAAAAGGTGAACAATCCAACATGAAGGTGAAAGTTCTGCCAGCCCTTCAGGACAACTACATGTATTTGGTTGGTGATTGGTCTTTCGATTCCCCGAATTGATTGATTCCTGTCCAGTATTGCATCATGTTGCATTCCTAAGCCTTTGCTCCGTGTAAAGCCAGATCAAAAGGTGCTTCGGCAAGCAGGAAGCACTAAAAAGTCATGGGATGTTTGTCGAAATTGCAAAGTGCGAGAGTTTCCTGAAATGGTAAAAAGAGCCAGGGATTTGAAAAAAGGAAATTCAGAAAAAAGTGGACTTAGCAAGGGAATTTCAGCAGAAGTGAATGATTTCAAATTTCGATGAACCGAACCAGAATTCTGTTGAATGAAGTGCTAGAATCTTGGGCTATTTGGGCAAGCTGTTCGTGAGCATTTTTTTTTCAGGGAGTCAAGGAATTTTATTTTTTTCTCAATGCAGGGAACCATGGTGCGTTGCCAATCGCATTGATGGTTATGTTCTGCTGTCTCTTATCAAGAGGCAAGCATCCTCAAGAAATTTTTACACTCAGCTCTCTTACGCTTTGGTCGCAGGGGTGGCGAATTTCGTGTCAAACAACACCCATCACTTGAATTTCCAAAATGACCCACTTTCATCTTTGCAACACATTGAAACTCTGTGTGATGTTGAGATTTTAGCCACGGAAATATCTGTTAGGTCTCAATTCTTCTTTCTCCCTCTATCTCTCTCTCTCTCTCTCTCCTCTGACAGGTGTTCTCTGAGTCAACTAGAGAGGCCGCAATCGTCGATCCCGTTGAACCGGATAAGGTCATTGATGCTGTCAAAGAGGAGGGTGTCAACTTAACGCACATTCTCACAACTCACCATCACTGGTTGGTTTGATTTTGTCTCTTGTTGTTAAGTCTGCTGAATTTTGCACACTCACTTACCTCTGTGAACCTTGGAATTGGGTTGCGTGATGCACTCCAGGAAGAAAAAAATGACGCCCATAGAATGGGGTGTGGAATTGATTCCCACTTTGGCATAGGTCACGGACCTGATTAAAATTCTGCAAAAATTGGTTGTGTCAGCCTCTTGAACAAGGCCTGTCATGTGTGGTGGAAACGGATCTACGACCACTCATTCATCATCATGTTTTCAAGGTTTCAGCTATCCCTTTCATGTTCGTGGCATTTCATGTTCGCATGCTTTTGAATCATGACGAGCCACACTCCGCACTTCACTTGCGGCTGGGAGCATAAAGCACTAGTGTGTGCCAGGCCGTTTGTGCAATTTTGATTTTTTTTTTAATAAAAAAAGGTCAGCTGCACCCCATGGCAGATCCACCTGCATTTATTTGGACATCGGTTGGTCAAAGCAGCACAGATTCACTTTCTGCTAATGAGAGTGGTATATCACCATCAGAGTCACCCGATCAGTCTCTCCATCTCTCTCTTTTCCTCTTCCTCTCGCGTGGTCTATATCGTTTGCTTTCAACAAAATTTGCAAATTTGGTCGACTCGATATCCGTGGGAGCCGCATTGACCTCAGCATCAACTGGCAATGGTGGAAACAGGTTGGCTCCTTTGATGGCTACAATTCTTTTGTCGTCCTACTGAAACATGTTACTCATCAGTCATACTTGGCAGCGTTTTTACAAAACCTGCCGCGACTTAGATGGCAGAGAGCAGTTAATTCGTGCCCTGTACGTGGTAGAAACAAATATCGCCTTGCACAAATGAAAGGGAGCTAAGTGAAAGCAGAGAAATGAAAAATATTGTTGAACAACAATGCGTTTTAAATGGAAAAGTGCAGGAGTAGAAATCAATGTTTCTTACACTTAGCTCCCTTTAATTTGTCCACGGCGATATGCTTTTTTCTTACCTAAGCTATTTGAACGACATATCCCTGTCCCCTCTTGAAAAAAACAGTTGCTCGCTTGGGGCCCCGGCCTGCCATTTAAAATCGCGGCAGGGTTTGTAAACTGGCCTCCCGCCATCACTTCACTCTTTTTGGAGTCCATCATCATCAGTGTCTGGCACTTGACCCAAGAGGTTTCCAATGATTCATTTTCACTTTTCAGGGATCATGCTGGGGGAAATGAAAAGTTGGTCTCCAAATACGGAAAACCACTCATAGTTGTTGGTGGTGACGATCGAATTGGAGCGCTAACCGATCGGAAAGGGCACGATGAAGAACTGACAATCGGTGACCTGAAGATTAAGACTCTGTTCACGCCGTGCCACACATCCGGCCATTTGTGTTATTTTATCACGTCACCGGGTGATTCACCAGCAGTTTTCACAGGTGACTTCTTGATCGATCTTCTTGTGTTTGGTGGGTGTAAGGATCCATTTTTCTTTTCTTTTTGACATGGGGATTCTTCAAGTGATGATTCCAAATCCAAAAAACTTGCATCCTGCTGTATTTGTTTGAATGCTTGGGTAGCTAACTCAAAAAGGGTTCGATCCCCATTAACAAACAAATTGAAGCATAATGCGGAAGTCATCTCATGACAATAAACACACAACAAACACTTAAGCTACCTAAGCATTCAAACAAATACGCAGGATGCAAGTAATTATACTTTTTGTTTGAAATTTTAGGGCCAGTAACGGATGCTGAAAGTTGACCATTTCACTGTGGTATGGTGTCATGTGGTTTCTTAAGATGTTTCTGTTTGAGCGAGATGTGATAACTTTGCACGTGTCCTGATAAAACAGAGCAATTTGGGAAAGGGGCAAATTTGGCCCTGGAGAGCCTGAGTTGCAGCTTTTCTTCCCGAGGCTTTGAAAGCCATCAGTGTTTCCCTCACGGCTCACACATGATCCTCGATTAAAAATTCCAGAAGTTTTACAGAAAATTCAACAAATTGACAGATGGCCACAGAAATGATCAACATCAAAAATCGGATTTGTGTCGCTCCATTTTTCTGATCACACTTTTTGCACAAATTGTCAAAATTTGGCATCAGTTATTCTTTTGAGAGTCTGGAAATATCTCCAGCAGTTTTTTGGAACTTGAAAAAACTTGTTGCTAAAAATGGAAATTAAGAAAATCAGGATGATAACAATTTGTGATTATTTTTCTTCCAATGGGTGCTGCTTTCTGTGACTTTGGAGAGCCTTCCTTGCCCTTTAGAAAAACCGTGAAAAAAAAAACCTTTGAAAATGGGTTTTTTCTTGCAAAATCGCTGAAAATGCTGAAAAAAGAGTTTGGTCTTCGATGAAAAATGTCCACCTCTTGGAAGACGGATAAGGATTTTCTTGGGGCCTTGACTTCCTGAATGAATTCTTGAGAAATTCTCTGCGATAAAAATATTTCTGTAGTGTAACTCAATGACACGTCTCAGGCTAAATGGTCGAGTGCTGTGCAGTGAACTGAAAATAAACAGGCCATATCACCTTGGTGTTTGTTTCTAACTTTATTTTGTGCTCCTGGTTTGGTGCCAGCAGTTTGTGTTTTTGGCCTTCGGGTGCAGTCTAGATTTGAACTCAGCTCTTTGGTGGTGCACTGGGTTTCCGAAGTTTGACAATTTGTCTGTGAAAATCAGATGCGCCTTATTGGCTGCGTTGGTGTCGTGCGTAAAAATCAAAATGTTGTTTTTTTTTTCAGGGGACACTTTGTTCATTGCAGGTTGTGGACGGTTTTTTGAAGGAACAGCTGACCAGATGCATCGAGCACTGGTGGAAATACTTGGGAATCTCCCTGGTGACACGGTAATTTTTTTTAATTATCCATAATGAATTTGTGTCGTGGGGTACGCCGTGGTTGCAGGTTCACGTCCTGCACCCTGTAAGGGAGATCGGTCGGCCGTCTGACGACTAACCGATTCTCCCGACCAAGATAACCACAACCTTCTGTTTGTGTTGTCCTTGTGCAGTTTTTGTGCTGTCTTGTCTCGTCCCCCTCTTTTGGAGTTGCCAGCAATCGGTAACCTGGAAGGGGTTATTTGTTGCATGCTTTGTGTCACCACAATACTCCACTTACCGCAGGACCGGCTGCGGCCATGAGTATTGCATGGCGGAAATCAAATCAATAACCATATGAATTTGTGTCATTCTGAATTCTGCCGCCATTATGATACCAAAACTACTTTCTGGAAATTGTTTCAGTTACTTTTGAAATTTAGTTTCTGCAGCATGCTTATTTCAAGAATCGCAATATTTTGGTCACTTTGGCAGATTGACCCAAATTTTGCAATCAAAAATTTACCCATGCAAAATTGCACCATCATATTCTGATTATCAAAAATTTTAATAGCCTCTCTTTTATTTCTCTCTTCGAATTTGCAAATTATAAAACAATTATCAAAAAATGCAAGTGGACCAAAACTGCTTTGTACCTAAGCATTCACAAGGCAATGTTTTTCTTCTTTTGGTTCCTTATGTTTTTAGAAACCGGTTTCATTTGTAATGGTGTTAAGGATTCTTGCTACACTTCTGATGTGCCGATGAAAGGATTGCTGTTGATGCTCCTTTGAGATTGAAATCTCCTTTTCTGATTTAGTTGGTTAGCATAAATCAAAATGTTCATGCCTGAGTAACTTGCTTGTATTTCTCTTTTCAGAGGGTGTTCTGTGGTCACGAGTACACGGCAAACAATTTGAGATTTGCTTTGACCATTGAGCCAGATAACCAGGCCATTCAGTCGAAAATCAAATGGACATCAGAGCAAAGGGAACAGCAACTGCCCACTGTTCCATCCACGATCGGTGAGCTAATTTTATTAAATTTTGCCTGGTGCCACGATCCGTTTTACAAACACTCCTGAATAGAGGCCATTTCGGATTGACTGTGTTTATTCGGCGATGACGTTTCGGCCTCTGGCCTGGAGCCTTCCTCAAGTCTAAGATCATTGTGCTCTCTGCTGCTGGTGTTGTGCGACTGTGCAGTTCAGATGGGTCACGTGTTGAATGGGAGTCATTGCTGCACAACTACTCCCATTTAATGCATGACCCATCTGAGCTGCACAGTCGCACAACACCAGCAGCAGAGAGCACAATGACTTTAGACTTGAAGAAGACTCCAGGCCAGAGGCCGAAACGTCATCTCCGAATAAACACAGTCAATCTGAAAATGCCCTCAATTCAGGAAAAGCTGACAATTTTTATAAAAAACAGTTTTTCTTTTTCTTGTTTTTTCTTGTAATTTTCCGCTGCTGTTGGAAAATGCATCGTGTCCCGCATGCACTTCCTATTTTGCTTGCGTACACAAACTGCTGAATTTTGAGGTGGGGATGTGCTATCCTTGTCCAGCAGAATTTCTTGCACTGGTGTATGGCAGATCAAAATGCATGTGAAGAAAGCTAATCATCTCTTTGGACGATGTTATGAAATTCTCAATTTGAGCTTTTTGGCCCCTCACAAAATGATACTATGTTATGAGAAGGTGCACCTTCAGGCTCCAGCAGACATATTCAGCCAATTTCCAAAACTAAGATAATTGGCAGATCGCCTCGATCCGCGGATCGACAAGTGGTGATATCGTGGTTGACCTTGTCATTCACAGTATTGATGTAAATCCTAATGTTTGTTGTCAACCAGCTCACCACTTGTCGATCCGCAG
>JASGXE010010170.1:0-14406 GCA_030068105.1 Sinentomon sp. SZTP_YWyxl
TTTATTGGTAAATCTCTGTCGAGAATGACAACATTGCATTGCAAATGCTTGCATTCACTAACTGCTTTCCACATAATGCTTAATTATAATAATTTATTATAATTATTATGTCATCATTATCTTAGAAAAGGAATTTTTCCTCGCAGGTATAGGAAAGTCCGCTTTCATTAACAAATGTGTATTTTTAAATTTACAATTATCATTTTTTAATTACGTCATTAAAATAAGAATAACCATTCATATGATTGACGCTAATCGGCTTCCACCCTGAAAAACGGCTTTGCGTACATTTTAATGGAATTTTGCTGCCACAACTGCATTCTTTATGCGAATTCTCAGCAGCACTTACTGATATCGCTGTGAATCACTTTGCTGAAGTTTTGAATATGTTAACAGCTTTCTGTGGAAACTGAGATGCCAGTAAGAAAAATTCCAATAGTGTTCCATAATTTTGAAAGATTTTCTGTCTACATTTCCGTATTATACCACGTGGTTTTTGCTGGAATGGATAATGGTGAAAGGAATACCTACTAGTCCTGAATGCCTGATAGTGCACCATGCTGAATCAATTTATCTCTAAAATCAAGTGTTAACGATTCTTGGTATAATTTAGCAAAGACACTTTTTTCACTTAGTTCAACTTGTGGCGGTGAAAACGACATATTTCACACCGAAATGGCAAATGCCGAAATTTCAAACATCAAGCATATTCCTGAAATTACGATCATTCTTTTTGCCACGGTAATTTTCAATGCCAGAGCATTCCTGTGAGTATTGTCAGAAAACAATTTTGAAAGTGATTGACACAAAACCGGCAGCACCCGCCCACTGGACCGATTCCACCCATAAATTATTGATCAACGGCGCACTTTTAGTGAAAGGGTTTTTGCCGGAGAATACCGGCCACCGATTGGCAATAGTTTTTTGCATCAAAAAAGTCGAGCTCATACTAACCATCATTGCGATTGACATTCATCCTGGTGGACGTAAATGTCCGGCCGGATACTGAAATAGATTGGCGACAAGCAACTTTTGCAGTTGAAACGATAAGGGAAACCTGCTGCTGTGGTTCTTTTTTCGTTCGCCTTTGCGGACGACACAAAAAACTAAAGTTGTTTTTGACAATATAAAATTCCTCAAAAATTTTACATCGACCAAGATGTCTACAGCGCCAACGGCCAGATGGTCAGTGGCAATGGACTGCAGCAGTGTCCTGAAATGTCCGTGAGGCTGGAGACAGAGAACTATTGCAGTCGGATCTTAGGCAAATCGAATCTTGGTGTAAAACAAACCAGATGCAGCAAAATTTTGACAAGTGTGCCCTCCTTCCAGTCACATCAAAACTGTTTCATGTTCAGTTCCAGTACACTCTGAGTTCTGGTGTCTTAAATTCCGTGAACGAATACAAATATCTCGGCTTGACCTTTTCAAGAAACTTAAGCTGGAGTAAGCATCATGTTCCTCAGTTATTAGCAAGGCTAATCGTATGCTGTACCTAGTGAGGAGGACTCTAAAGCATGGAACGAGTGACACCAAATCCGCCGCATATTTTTCCCTTGTTAGACCACTTCTCGAGTATTCTTCGGCTGTTTGGGACCCTTTTAAGCTGTGCGAAGTTGAAGCCGTAGAAGCCATCCAGAGGAAATCGGCGAGATCTGTAACTAATCGATTTGCAAGATTTGATAGCCCCTCCGCCATGATCAAATACCTAGGATGGTGTTCTCTTACTGGAAGATGCAAATGCTCGAGGCTTGCCTTGTTCTCTCACATCTATTCTAGTTCATGTTCTTTCCTAACTGACTTGAGAACCTCTATACAGCCTCCAAATTATACTTCTCGATGGGACCATAGAATGAAAATCCAGCAAATTGTCCCTTATGAAACAAATCATGACTTTATCATGACAAAAAAAATCATGACAAAGTCATGATAAAACCTTGAGGTTTTGGCCCCATGTTATTCTCATGACTTCCCCATGAAAAAACCTTGACTTTTTCATGATTCTTTTATGATGTACGTCATGCTGTTCACATGATATTACCACGACTTTCTCATGATTATGTCATGCTTTTCCCATGAACTTATCATGGTTAAAACATGACATTGTCATGCTTTTTCCATGTCCTTGTCATGCTGATATCGTGACAATCCCATGACTATGCCATGTTCAAAACATGATAAGTACATGACTTCGTCATGACATAATCATGACTATCTCATACCTTCCCATGACTTCGTCATGACATAGTCATGATTTTCTCATTACATTCCCATGATATTGTCATGCCATAAGCACATTTTGCATGCCGATTCCATGATTTTGTCATGCTTATGCCTTGACTTTATCATGGAAATGCCATGATTTCATCATGATATAGCCATGATGAAATCATGATTTCATCATGGCTATATCATGAAATCATCATGACAATATCATGAAAAAGTCATGAGCACTCCATGAAAAGGTGGGATTCATTTTAATGGCAGAGGATATCTCCAGATCACACTGAAAATAGAATAGCGAAAGAAAACCAAGATTCATATTGGCGATAGCCATTTCTTGGATTCCGGATTCTCAGACCGGAAAATCTTCCGAGTTTCTTGGCATTGCATATACCAGCGAGCGAGAAGTGGTTTCAATACATCAAAGCACAGTGCCAGCACTTTTGGGAGTCGTCGATAGCAGTTGGTTTTAGTATATCTAACCAGATCAGGCATCATGCTTGGATGCTTTTGTTTGTTCAGTCGCACAATTTTCAAAAATCTGCTGCTGTAGGTCACCATTTACCAGTCCACAGAAGAAACAGGAATTCAAGAAACGGGAGACCACATTCCCAACATGGGGTTCAGGAAAAATACCTGCGACACGTTCAAGGATCCAAAAACCCATTTTGACATATCTGGCAGAACGACATTGTTTTGAATGTCACAGGTTTAGCCAAAAATGGAATCTTTCCTTGGATTTGCACATGGGAAACAATTTTGGGCATCCAGTCTCAAAATAATTTCAACAAGACTACTCCAGGACATTCAAGACCATCTGCGAATGGGAATATACGCTGAAGCAAACACCAGGCATCTGGCAACAATGATCAAAATAAACAATAGGCCAAATTAATTGATTAAGAAGTTATTATCCATCAATATGATGTGGGACATGCAGTTATTGGTTAAAAAGCCCATTGCAGATTTTATGGATACAAATCAGAAGTTTTTTTTTGGATTTCAAATTTGGACTGACAATACAGTATGTGTTGGAAAGGTGAGAACAAAATGTGGGAAATTGTTGTCAGTGGTTCTTCACGTGAATACAGACAAAAACGAAACGAGTAATTTTTTTTCGAAAACCCACCCCTCATGGGATTTTACCAGAAAATGTTCCCCATTTTTCCATGCGAACTGGGCATTTTTGGGCAAAAACGGTCGAAGGGGCACGATTTTGACGAAATATCTTTCTTCCGTTTCATCCTGAGGAACTAATGTCTTCAAATTTCATCGGATTCGAGTGATTTTTATTTTCGGACCTCAAATGTGCCAGAATGGTCCTCAGGCCATTTTGGGGTTCGAAAAGGAAAATCGCTCGAAACGAATGAAATTTGTAGACACTATTGTTCAGGATGAAAACAAACAAAAATGACAATTCGACTGTTTTTTGCCCAAAATGTTCGGTTGTCATGGCAAAAATGAAGAGTTTTCCGGGCAAAAACTCCAAGAGGGACAGGTTCTCGAAAAAATCTACTTTCTCTTTGTTTGAAAATCATGAAGAACTCCGCAAATTTTTCGCACACCTTTGCAACACACCCTGGAATACAACACAAAACTCGTAAACATGTGCGACTTTGGGTCCGGGAAAATTCTGCATACCACATTCCAATTGGAGACAGTCTGATGATGTATCATTGGATGCTTCTGCCAAACAACACAGGCAGACCAAACAACCACAACAGCAGGGCATCATTCAGTCAAGTACTTTTGCCTGCATAAAATTGTGTCCACTTCCTGTTGTGGTAATTATGCATTGTGCTGAAGCAGCAGTGACTGTTTGGCAGCCCTTAGGGTACTAAAGGTGCAGATGTGTCATTTTCATTCATTTTTGAGCGGCTAAACAATGCCACAGACACACAACCCAGGCATTTGTGTCTTGCAATGATATCTAGTGTGGGTGCCGGAGATTTTTTGGTCTAGCTTCCATCAGATAATACCTGACGAACACCATAAAAGGATGTTCAAGAAAATCAAGTTATCGTCCATGCTGCTTCACTGCTACATCACCCGTTTCAAGCTGAAAACCAAAAGCAATTGGAAGGAAAACCCAATGAAAGGTCAATTCAGTCTCTCCCCATACAAAGGCTTGCATTCGGCCTTTATTTAAAAAAACATAAAAACGAGTGTAAAACATAAAGCAGCACCTTTTAATTCTTTGACGTAATCCAGATTTCAAAATGTGGCAGCTCAACAGTCTTGTCAAAACACAAAAACACTCGACATTCTGTACCAAAGTTCATAAAATTATTGATTGCGGCATTCCAGCCACAATGCTACTTTTTTGATTGTAGATCCCTCAGTTTATAAGCTATGGTTTGCTTAATAAGTGTGGCTTCAACGCCCGGAAAGGCATCCCGTACGAAATCTGAAAAGAAACAATCATAAGACATAGAAGCAACAGCCAAAAATTTGTTACTGTTATCATCCCTTCAATCAAAAAAAAAGGTTAATAAAAAAAAAGGTTAAAATTAATTTTATGTCATTTTTTCTTCTTCATTCAACAAATTGCGGATAATGCAAGAACATTGGCATATTTATTCTCGACACAATTATTTATCATGTGTTGGCATAAAACCTGCAAACCCAGACAGGTGTGATGTACCTTTACAGTGTAATGTTCTCCAGTTGAAGACAGCAGAGTTGACGTTTCGGAGCCATCCCACTCTCCGTTGACGAAGCCAACTGTGAGTTCGCTTCGTCAATGGAGAGTGGGGAGCCTCCAAAACGTCAACACCACTGTTTCCAACCGCAGAAGAAATCGTGGAGTGAGTTTTCTTGTTCAATTTCAAGTTCTCCAATTTTCCATCCTGCCTATGGCAATCTCTTACTCCATCAGATTGTTCAGAAAGACTTGGTTATAAGGAAATGCAGTTTTCTCTCCTACAGTGGCCACTTGATCTTCAACTTTAAAACAATGTAGTACCTTATACCGGGTGTAAAATCTATGTCACTAAAAACCATGCCGATCGAATTCACATGCTTGTACGAATCGAAGTTGTTCAGTGACAAAATTTGCTCCGACCCCCATTTCCGAGATATGGGCCCCCCAAAGTACCAAAAATGCAATTTTCGCGGACCTCTGGGGTTGATTGTGGTGTATGTACAGTTCCCAAAATTTGTGAGTGGGTTCACCTCAGCAATCTCTTTTTAAAAGATTCAGTGGACAAATATGCTCAGATGCCCCATTTTCCAGATATTATGGCATATCTGGAATCCATCCATGATCATGCTAGGCAAACACATTTCAGCTGCTTGGCACCCTAAACACTGAAATGAGAAAGCTGAAAAATGGCCTACTTGTAATTTCCGTCCCTTCAACTTGGCGATTTTTAGGGAGCCCATGAAAAATGGGGCATCGGAGCGCATTTGTCCACTGAATCTTTTCGATATAGATTGCTAAGGAGAACCCACTCACAAATTTTGGGGACTGTACAGACACCACAATCAACCCCAGAGGTCCCCGAAAAAGTGCATTTTGGGTACTGTGGGGGCCCATATCTCGGAAATGTGGGGGTCGGAGCAAATTTTGTCACTGAACAACTTCGATTCGTACAAGCATATAGAATTGATCGGCATGGTTTTTAAGTGATGTAGATTTTACACCCTGTATTTTGATTTTTTTGTCTTGTTTTGCCTATTTTGTTGATGTCTGTCACGCTTGCCATCATGAAGACATCATGGTAGGATGATCAGCATATGGCCAGAAACAGGGAATATGGTAGATGGAACACGATTCAAAAGCCGACAGTTGGGACCTTTAGTCAAGAAAGTGATTTTCTCCTCTTGTTGGGATGCAACAGGTTTTTCTGTCGATGACATCTCTGAACTCGGAAAAACGGAATAAAGTTCAGTCTGTTGTGAAAACCTCCATGCTTGTACGGCACAGAAAACCAAGAAAATATCCAGGGTTGAGAAGGTAGGAAGACGTAACAAAGGTCAGGTCATATCCAGGAATGCTTGGAAATGGTGACTTTTCTACAGTACAGCATCCTCCCACAAAAGCCAAATTGCACCGAAGGCAGCAGCTGGCAATTGTTCCTGTCAAGATCCTGCCTCACCAACCATATTTACCTGATACGGCACCATGCAGGCACTTTATGCTCCCTTCCTTAAAGAGGAGGGGCATTCAAAATGCACAAAAAGGGAATATAAAAGAGCAGGGATGGGGAAATGCCATTGGGGACACTTTGTTGCTGTCTTGCAACAAGAAAAATGTCAATTTCTGTTTCACATAATTTCCGCCGAGGGACACCATGCAGAACGTCGAGGGAACACACATCATAATTTTCTTTCCAGAGAATAGGGCTTACTTTTCTCAAGGTTAACACACATCCTGGAAAATCCAGAATTTTTTATTTGTCCTCGAATGTGATCCCTGCTGGGGGGCTTCCACCCCGACCCCCGTCAACTGGGGGCTACAGCCCCCAGACCCACGTTTCCTTCTTTAGAGTGCATGAGAACCCCGTTTTTTTGCAAAAAGAGCTGTCACTTGATTTCGTATTGTCGTAGAGTTTTCTACGTTTATCCATCCCTTCCAGAGAGCATGCATGCCACAAAACTCTTGCCTACCTTGTAAGCTGACACCCTAGCAGATTGTTAACATCTGCGTCAAAAGTTTTTGAATTACCAACTGTGTATGCACAAAGTTTAGAAACATTACAGAAATAGCCAAATGTCCGCATTCACAAAGTAACTAACCCTTACCATTACCCCAAGCTTGAAAAAATAACCAATGTAATGCAAATATTTCTGCTGGAAAAATTTATTTTCAGAAACAAAAAAAAAACAACCCTTTTCCATCGCTGAGAAAGATGTATCTGAATGTGGAATTGGCTATTTTTCAAGCTTAGGGTTAGAATAAGGGTGATTTGTTTTGGGGAATAAAACCGAAAGACCCACTAACTTATTATGGCATCCACTTTTCGTTTCTCTAGTGGTCGCTTGTTCTCCTTAGCTTTGTTGCATTTGCCCGTCACCGAGCAAGCCACCATTTCATCAACGGTGAACAGGGCTGCCATCAGTTCCCGTGTCATTTTTCGATGGCATCCCGTACTCCGCACCATCCTCTCAACCCGTTCGTCCAAGTATACTCCGTCAGAAATGATAATCTACAAAATGTCAAAGTTCAAAACAAGCATTGAACATTAATTAAAGTGAGCATTAATTAAAGTACTACCTACCTATTCCGTCTTCAAAATCTCGTAAAAGCACATTAGGTTTTGATAGGAAACCACCATAGCTATTCTTTTGAACCAGTTTTGCAATAATTGTGTCTCCAAATACAAGAATCCTCATTGACATGATATCCAGTTTATTCATCACAAAACAAAACAAAAAACGATGAAAGCGATGCTGATCACAATGCTTACATTTTTTAACTCAATGCTGATTCTTGCTGATCGGCAGTTTCAGAGTATCTTGGGAAACTTCACAAAACCTGCCGAATGTTACACCATAACTGAACTTGAACAAAAATGACATTTAGATGCATGTAAGAAAAGCAAGTGTTAGATACAGACAGCAGCACTAAAGCCACCGACTTTGGGGGGGACATGGGACCGTCGATTAACAACGGTGACTTGTTCACGTCCGACGATGCGTTGCGCTACGCGCAACGCAGGGGGAGGGGTGTCCCCCTCCCCGAAGGGGAAAGTTTGCAAAAAATGGAACCTGAAATGATGCCCAAAATACTCAGTTTTTCAAAAAAAAGCAACTTTTTTCACATTTCCTTAAGAAATGCACAAACAAGTTTTGCAAAATTTTTGGAGGGGACGAATTCACTCAGAAGAATATTGGAGGGGACACGTTCCCCCTGTCCCCCGGCTTTTGCGCCCCTTGATACAGAAGTCAGTGCTTATGATTGCCACATCAGGGAAAGGACCAATTTGCAAATGAAGCAGAAATTTGCAAAAATATACTCTTTTTTGGAAGGTCATAAGTCTACGACATACGAACCTTTTTCTTATGTGTGAGACCACCATGAGATGATGTAGGTGAAATCATTGATGACTGACTGGACCCTTGTGAGACATTATGCCCAGTTTCTGGTGATTGTAAGGAAGACAGTGGTTTAATGCCAATGCGAGGTGCAAAGCCAAATTCACCAGGTCTGCTGAATTGCTGGCCTGATGTTCTATCAAGATCCGTTGTTTGGCCAGCCGATGAATGCTGGAACAAGCTCGAAGATGCGGCAGCGAGAGTTGGACGTCGTAGGGAATCATTTGAAGGTGATAGCTTCTGTGCAATATCCGCCAGATGGCTGAGAACATCAGGTAGTCCTGAAAGACATGGAAAATTCACTTTCATTAATGAGAAGTTGAAATTTTTGTCAGCAATCGACTGACATCGACAATGAAGGCATGGTCACGTGAAACATGTTCAGCTTTTTCTAGAAAACACTTGCCACTTGCCAGGCATCTCAGAGATGGACTGTATGTGCACACAATGTTCCAGGATCGGGATATTGCCATTTGTCTTAAATGTGATTAGACATTTTTGGCAGATGAAAAGTTGCCTGCAAAATAGGTGTGTCAAAATTTTGTCAGCATTACAGCAAACTGCTTCCAGACTTCAGAATTCCAGAGCACACAATCAAAAATGACAAAAATTGAAGAATTACGTGAGGTTGCACTTGCAAAGGAAGGGTACCTGTCCCCTTGAAAAAAAAACATCCAATTTGGAAAAAATGGAAAAATTTGTTTCGTCAACTGCATGCTGATAGGCCAGGTTCGAGGACATAAATCACTGCACAAAGAGGCGACACTTAGCAGTGGACTTGCACAAGCGATAGGTGGATACATAGCATTGCCAAGGTTAACAACAAGCATGGGGCAGAGAGGATTGGGTAATTGGTTAGGTTGCCAGCTTTTAGCAGTGGCATATAAGCAAAATGCGAACGAACTTGGCCTTCTTCACATGTACGTGTTGTCGGAAACTCTTAACCTTCACCACAATAATTTTATTGCACATAACAATGCAAATTAACCAGTGGCACTTACCAGCTGACAATGTAACCACAGAGTCCTTCAGTTCTTGGTTTTCTCGCTTGAGTTTGATAGTCTCACTCTCAAGTTTGGTGACTTTTTCAGTTAACTGGCGATTGACTTCCTCGGATGCCCGCAATTGGTCTTCAAGTTCCCACTGCATACTATCGTCGTGGCTGCTTCCGGCATGTGGCCGATTTTCATCTATGATGCTCCCGGCAAGGCCCTGAACACTTCCACAGTTGCTGCTCCCGGAACGACCCTGAACATTTAAGTTGACAGGACTTCGGATGTTACCGTTGCCAACAAATGATTCTGCTATTTCAAAAGTGACATCGTCCACAGGTTCACATTCGTCATCAGCTGGACCAGCAGACTCACTTACTGGTGTGCATCCAAGTTCTGCCAATATTGCCTCCTCTGCTGTTCTGCTGGTGTTTTGCTTTGAAGGAATCTGAATCTAAAGAAACAGGTTATGAAAGTCAGCACCACTGTGACATTTCAGTTGAGAATAGGAACGCACGAATCAGAGCTTTGTCAATCACTTGCCTGGATAGGACAGCTACATCCACCTGCACACTTGATTTCTCTGTGGTCGTTTCAGCATTGTTCCATTAGGGTTCTCAGCCATTTTGGAAAATCATTTTCAAAGGTTGTGACCTTCTTTTGGAGGCAAATTTTGTGAAAAGGCCAATGTTGTAACATGGTCGTATACGCCCAGAGTCCACATGCCAAATTTGGATTTTTGGTGGCAGTTTGCAGCTAAACATTTTGCCACACTTGACTGTCATTCAAGTTGGTACTGATTCAATGTGTACTGATTGGATGGTGTCCCATCGAATAAACTCTCCTTTGTAAATTGGCAGGGTTGCTCTCTCAGATAAAGTAAAATGCCCCGATCATGCAAGGATTAAACTAAGAAGAATGCAGATGATGTAACGGACATAAAACAAATGCACAAGCACCATCTTAACCTTTTTTCCATTTCCAACATGGCTTTTAAAGAATGAGCCAAGATTTCTGCCTGGTGGTTCAGTTGGTTCTTGATCGTCATCGATGTGGCCGTCGTTAATCCATTTCTGTTCCAGTGAACGAAGAACACTGGGTTTCTCTGAAATGGTTTCATGCAAAATATAGTTTATGCAACACATGATTTATGATGCATTTCATATCACCAAAAAGGTCGCCATCAACCAAGGCCAGACGAATTCTCATGAAATAGGTGCATTAAAGAATCTGAAACTTTCAGTTATGAAACATGTTACAAGATCCCAAAAATTAAATTGAAAAAAGCGAAGATTTCTTCAAATGATTACTGGGTATTACCACAAGATATTCCATGAACTTCATATCACTGAGCAAAACTTGCTGATAGAAATGGCAGATTTTTCAAAGAAAGTTTCTGCTGTTGGAAACAAGACTGCTTTGAGCTTTAAAATCAAGTGCAGATGGACCACATCACACATTCGGCATTACTGCCATTTCTCTGCAAATCTTGGATTGTGAATCAACAAAAAGTATAGAACGTTTTGAAAATCATAGACATGTTTTGTGTGGTGGCGGAAGTAATGTTATCATGAATGTCCCTGTTTCCCATCTTGCTGTTGGCTGTTGCCTCTCAAACTCTGTTTTCTTTCTTCTCTACTATTATGCATGCAGTAGAAATTAAGATGCTGGATTGCAACAAAGCATCTGGAGTCACATTTTGACCGCCATTAAAAGGATCTTTAATTTCTGCAATATGCATTTTTGCTAAAATCTCAACAATCGAAAGCAAAATTTTACAGTAGGTACATTAATTCGGTCAAAACTATAGTCAAAAAAGAGATTGTTTCCTTACCACTGCAAGCAAGGACCCTCCCATCATACTCCTTCCATCCATCTTTTGGGGGTCTGCCAGGCTTAATTTCTCGAATTTTCCCTGTCATGGCAGAATCAGTTAGCATTTGTTTGTCGATCACACCATCTTCAGGGATAATTCCAATACTGTTAAAATGTACCCAGTGTACAAGGACGTATTTTGTCATGTTTCAGTCACTTAGTAGCACCTGTATTTTAATTTACAAAAAACATTAAAAATACTTCGTAGTTAAGACTCTATCAACAGCATTTCAAAAATGGGAGCCTACCGCACAGCAAAAACAACTGGTATCAAGCGTCGGCAGTCCCAGAGATGGGCAGATAGCTGATCCCCAAGTAGATACAGCTTCGGGAAAATTAACGGAGCTGCTGACGTAAATTAAATGGCAGAAATGGTGTTGCCTCCGAAGCTTTCCTTTACTTGCGGCCTTTTTTCACAAAGAAAAAAGTGTCGTGTTTCATCAACATGCTGTGACACAAACAAATTCTGTTTCAACAATTTTGTTGCATATACAGGGTGGTCCTGAATTCCTGGGAACAACCGATATGACGTGTTCCTCATGCCTATAGGAATCAAACTTGTTCAGTGACAAAATTCGCTACGATCCCCCATTTCGGAGATATGCCCCCTCAAAGTTCCCAAATTGAGCACTTTTTGGGTGCCTGTGGGGGTTGATTTATTTATTGAAGAGCTGTCATTGTTTGCAGGCGTGCTCGCCAATACAAACCGAAAAGAAAACATTCTGTGAAAAAATGCGCTCCCACCCCCCATTTCGGAGATATGGCCACCCAAAAATCCCGAGAGGAGCCTCTTTTGGTGCCAGTGTTGGGGGTTGATTATTGCGTCGCTCAGTGCTAATTATTGGAAAGCACGCTGCCCACGATAAACTAAAGAGAAAAGATTCAGTGAAAAAATCGCCCATGACCCATGGTTTCGGAGATATGGCCCCCAAAAGGTTGCAAAAATTCGCAAATTGGAAACTGAATTGGGGAATTTTGGAGAGCCATATCTCGAAAATGGGGGTTCAGTCTGAATTTTTCATGGAATGTTTTTTTCCTCATTTTATCTTGGGGAACATGCTCCAAAAATCAGCACCGAGTGACGCATCAATCAACCCCCAACACAGTCACCCAAAGGGGACTCCCCTTAAGATTTTTGGGTGGTCATATCTCCGAAATGGGGGGTGATAGCGCATTTTGTCCCTGAATGTTTTCTCTTCAGTTTCGTTTGGGGAGCACGTTTATAAAAAATGAGAGCTCTTTAACAAATAAATCAACCCCACAGGTACCCAAAAAAGTGCTCAATTTGGGAACTTTGAGGTGGTGTATCTCCAAAATGGGGGGTCGTAGCGAATTTTGTCACTGAACAAGTTTGATTCCTGCGGACATAAGGAACACGTCCGATCGGTTGTTCCCAGTAATTCAGGACCACCCTGTATACAAGAAAAACACTTTCGATTTTTTCTTCATTTTCGTCGTGGAATCAAAAATATCATTGAAGACCGAAACTGCATTGAAATTGCATGTGTGGCTCCATTAATTTTCCCAGCACTGTACATCAGACATCAAGAAAGGGTAAAAGTACAAAACTTGGTGCAATGTCGTTACTTCATTACGCAATGTACAGTAGTCCATAGTTTTGTCCTGTATGAGCAGCAGCAGAATTAAGTGTACTCATACATGTAAAAAATTGCGACCGTTCAGATTTTGGCAAAGACGGCAGAAATTGAAGATTCTCTTTTGTCACCGAGATCAAAATTTGACACCTATAACTCTCTTGAAATCTGGCGCTTTAATTTCTACCGCTGGTTAAGAATAAAAAGATATAAAAAAATTGGGAGACAACAGTTAAATGGGACAAAACACATGTATGAGTACCAACATTAATTCCGCCGCCACTAAACAAGACCACATTTTGATGTATACAAAACTCTGCACCAGCTGAGAATGTTGGGTTTCATTCACAGAACCTCATTTAACATGTTTATTTTGTATTTCTAGCATTTCGTAAAAAATTTATTTTGCCAAAATATGGTGGTATGATGGGCCCATAGGATCTTTTCCAACACCGTAACTGATATGTTTTCTGAATCGGTGGATGATTTTTTCCCTCCACCTTGAGTTGAGGGCCAAATTCGCCAGTTCAGGGCAATTTTGTCTGCAGCGGTGAACTAATTGATCAAGGAAACAGAACTTGAAATGGGAAACATTTATCCTAATTTTTTGCTTGTTCGTCAACCGGGGGAAGGTTGTTGGTATGTTTTCGATCACACACAAAATTTTCACCAAGCGAAAGTGCAGAAATATGATCAGCTTCTAAATTGATGTTTGCTGGATTCTGAGGTAAGTTTTCTTTCTATCAAAGAACGAAACAAACCCCATCAATACAAAAATCATACAATGGCACAATAATTGCAAAAACTCTGGTAGCAAACTGCCAAACTGCAAAGCTCCCGTTTCCAGATTCCATCCCACTTTATTGTTGCAGCTTTATTTCCCACTTTAGTGTATCTGGCCACACAAATTTCCACTTGACCCCTAGGAAGGCCTTAGAACCAATGCATCTTTCTATGTCTAATTTACCTTCCTTTTCTATTGCCAACAATGAGTTGCAAATCAATAAATGGAGGGCAGGGGATTTGTGGATGTAAATTTCCTGACCAGCATGTTACTTTTGGTACCAATTCATACAGACTGCTTCACATGAACAATCCCGATCCTTTGAGGGATCGGGTGGGTTGATTTTGCAGTGCAACTGTGAATATAAAGGATTCCAGCATTTTCAAGGAAACTGTGGAGCAGTTGGGGAGACCGGGAATAACATAAGCACACCGGGAACAATGGGATAGGACACTTGCCAGATTCCCAATCAATGTATGAAATTCCATAAAAACCAATAGTTGGCTCAAGTGGGTGCCGGAAAGAAAAGAGGAATGAATGTGGGTTTCTTTCCAAATGTCAATCAGGATGCAATCTTAATGTCAAAGTAGAATGGTCTCTGACATATCCTTCTTTGCAAACTGAGGCATGAAAATGTGAAGAACACTCACCCACACAAAATTTCTTTTTGAATTTTGAAATCTCTGGTTAACCAGGGACCCAAACCAAACCCTCATTAAGTGATGAATCAGCTCCCACCTTTCGAATGGGAAAATGCAAAAAAATGACTGTCATTAATCCTCAGCGAAAGTAGGATAAATTATTTCACCCATTGTCACGAGCATGGCATGCAGATAGGCTCCTACTGAACTAATAAATGTCCTCCATTTCATCATCCCACATGCTTTTGATGACTCAG
>JASGXE010010171.1:0-15128 GCA_030068105.1 Sinentomon sp. SZTP_YWyxl
TTCAATTTCAGAGAAGTTTAGGAGGTTAGGAAAAAATCTTCTTCAAATTCAACTTGCTGGTTTTCATGCTGAGGACATGTTAGTTGATGTCAGTGTGGAACGAGGAAGATGAATGACGAAATTATAGGTTAGTTGCTGTTAACATGCGTATGACCTTTATATTTACATTCTTTTACAGCCGTCTCGTCCGCATCCAGGGGAGATACAGTGGGAGATTAAGGGAGAGTGGCAGTGGGGGGTCAGAGAGTGGGGAGAGAGAGAGAGAGAAAGAGGAGAGAGAGAGAGAGAGAGAGAGAGAGAGAGAGAGAGAGAGTGAGAGAGAGAAAGCCGTCTTTCGACAACATACATGGGATGGTCGGAGGGTATCCTAGCTTGCTGGGACCGTTCGATTCGTCTCTAGCTCGTATGCGTCGTCGGACGGCTTACAATCGAGCTTGATTTGATTTGATTTGATATCTGCTTCCGACAAATCAGGCGACAGATGCCTTGTTCGTTTTGAAACACGAAATTCAACTTCCGGATCGCTCATGCGTCGAAACCCCCGATTTAACTGTGGTTAAATGATATTCTATCGGGCGACGTTCGGGCGGGTACTCAATTGCCCTGTCAATCAAAGTTATCTAAAACGAGTTTATCTATCAACGTACACCTCCCGCTGGTGTATTATCGACTTCCCTTCTTCACGTTTACTGCGTCTGGTCAATAACTGCAACAGCTGCGGCAGAAACCTCCATGAAAGGAAACAAATAATGCCGGTGGGAGTTCTCGGCTTTTGTGTGTTGATTGCTCTGTTTTGGTAACTCAAATTGCCGGTAAGGGTCCCCCAGCAATCTTTCTTCACTCAACTCGGTCTGTATCTTGCCCAACAAAACTAAAATCTGTCACTGCTGTCTCTTGCCCAATACGACTAAAATCTCTCACGGCAATAATGTTGTTCCAATCAGTAATGGTCTGCTAGCACTCTTTCTGGACCACGAATTTCAACGATCCGGGTTCGCTGCTTGCAGTTGACCAACTCAAACGTGAAGAAGTAATAACACCCGATTATAACTATTACTCACTTTAATAAATAGAAAGGATCCTCGACCACGATCGACGATAGACAGGATAGGATGACAGATACAGACCGATGATAAACGACAGACAGGAAACAACCAATGAACGAATGCAAAATGACAGATCACACCGTGAATCTTCTTAGTAGCTCCTTCCGCTGTTAATTCCACCAGGGCGTTCCGCGGCCGATGCCACTGGTTGAAAAGACCCAGTGGGGAGGGGTTTCTCTGCTTTTATGCAAAATCGCGCCCATCTGATCAATGCAAATCTTTTCCCGGAACATTCTTTCTTCAATTGGGCCATCTCAAACAGGCTAAGATCAATGTCCACTCAGGTGTGTTGCTGGGCCTATGCATTTTCACATTCCCTTTCTTCCGCCTGCCTCTGTTGCTGGCTGAATTGAATTGGCCTATTTAATTAACCAGAAACCGCCGGAAACTGTGATTCTCCCCGGTGATTTGTACCCCAGGGTAAATCCCCCACCGGAGTACACCCCCATGGGAGAACCCCAATTTCGTTCCGCCAACTGTGGTAAACACATTTTGCCAATGTCTCACGCCGATTGTTGTTGACTGACTATAATTATGTGATTGATGCCAAACCTAACTTCCCTTTGTTATATGTGGCTTCCCCCAAACTACCCTCCCTTACAACGTTCAAAACAAGGGAATGTGTATCTTTTGGTTGTGGTTGATTACTATACACATTGGGTTGAAATGTTTGGGTTGAAAAGCTCATTGACAAGTTTGGTTGTGAAGAAATTAACTGAGGAAGTTTTTAGTAGGTATGGTTGTCCTAATTACTTGTTGAGTGACAATGGACCACAGTTTGTATCGGAGGTTATGGATATAACAACGACAGTGTGGGGAGTGAAGCAACGGTTTACTACTGCCTATCATCCTCAGACAAATTTGACGGAGAGGGTGAATAGGAATCTCAAGTATATGATAAGCAGTTATGTAGGAAAAAACCATACTTTGTGGGATAAATTCTTACCAGAATTCAGGTTTGTTTTAAATACCATGGAAAGTGAAGTAAGTGGATTTGCAGCTGATGAGTTGCTGTTAGGAAGGAAGGTGAGGAGCATGATGGACTTAGAGTTGCAGCCCAGGAAATTAGTTCTATTGCCAAGATATAGGAAAGAAAGGTGGGAGTTGGTGGAGAGAATGAAGGGAATGAGGATACTGGCGAGAAGGGCAATGGAGAGGAACAAAGAAAGACAGAAAGTGAAGTATGACGACAAGAGTAGAGAAGTGGATGTGGTTGCTGGAGATTTGGTGGTTGTTAGACACCATCCTTCTTCATCAGCAGGGGATAAGTTCATGAGTAAATTAGCTGGGAAGTGGGTTGGACCATATAGAATCAGAAGGATGTTATCGGACGTGACGTGTGAGATTGAGGAGATAGAAACGGGGCAGATACAAGGGAGAGTACATGTTGGGAACATCAAGAGGTTTTACAGAAGGGAAGAAGGAAAGTGAATGGGTAGGTTAAACTGGTTACAAAACTCACCCAGGAGTGGTTTAATGATGTCTAGAAGAGTTGTAGTGCAGAGGAAATTGTAATTTACGCGAATGTGTGTTTATGTGAATCTCTTTGAATTTGTACCTACCAATAAAGGTTAAAAGTAAATTGCTATTGATATTGAAAGTGTTGATGTAATTCTATATCTGTTATTTTGTTGGTGAATGAAGGAAATAAAGGTAATTCATTCTTGTTATGTTCTGTATGATGTTTAATTTCAAGTGAAGGTGAGGTTGACCAACAGGAAGGTTTTGAAGTCCCATGGGGTTGGGGAAAATGAAGTGGGTATGAGAAACGGGGTGTTACATGAGGAGGTATGTGTCAATGTGAAGGGAGAAAGAGCAAACTTGGCACATCTTGAGGGGGAGGGTGTGTAATGACTGGATTGTTATGATGTGCCAATTTTGTTCTTTCTTTCTTCTATTCCCTAGGTGGGTGGGGAGGGTTATTCTTAACAGGAGTTTGCTCCAATGTGGAGACACTGGAGTTATGCCCTATTTAAATCAATGGAACTGTTGGGTGTTTGCGGTGTTTACTTCTGCCACAAAAGACTTACGAACAGGACAAACAATAAAAACTAACTTTGGAAATCGATTTCGGTGCTACACTTGCGCCATCATCAGTCCAACTGAAGTTTGACTTGTCGTGTTTCCGTCGTCTGCTAACTTCGTGATGTCGTCGGAGTTGCCTTCCATGTTTGATGGATCGTTTGGTAGCTTGAACTCCTCTTGTGTTACAGTTGTGGGGGGTGCTGGGAATTTGAATTGGTTGTTGCTATCGAAGATGGGGTGCCACGAGTTGTGTAGGCTGCCTGCTTCTCTTCGATAGCAACAACCAATTCAAATTCCCAGCACCCCCCACAACTGTAACACAAGAGGAGTTCAAGCTACCAAACGATCCACCAAACATGGAAGGCAACTCCGACGACATCACGAAGTTAGCAGACGACGGAAACACGACAAGTCAAACTTCAGTTGGACTGATGATGGCGCAAGTGTAGCACCGAAATCGATTTCCAAAGTTAGTTTTTATTGTTTGTCCTGTTCGTAAGTCATTTGTGGCAGAAGTAAACACCGCAAACACCCAACAGTTCCATTCATGATGCCTTCTGCAGCCCTGAAAACCATTCATTTAAATCAATGATGTGTCCTCAAGAGAGAGGAGGGAATAATTAGTTGGATTGATCTTGCCTGAATCATTGTTTAACCAGATTCATTGGTTAAAGGACTTGGTGAAGAGACAGAGTCGACGACACCAGACTCATCGTGGTGAGAAAGTGTGAAGGGGGTCACCAGGAAGGGGGAGAGATCCTTCAAGAGAAATGACCAACGATCTCTTTAATCAGAGACATTGCTTAAAGGACTTGGTGAAGATGTAAAGTCAACACCGGACTCACTGCGGAGAGAAGGGTCCTCAGGAAGTTGAAAAGATCCTATCTGATCATTAATAAACTTACCAAACCAAGGGTACACAGACTGTCTGTTGTGCGAGTTAGACACGAAGTGAGAAGAGCAGCAGCTCTGGAGGAACTTTTGGGAAGGTCAACCTCACCGTGGAAACCTCGAAAGTGTTTCAACTATTGTGGTTTGAAGGAGATGAGCATTGTTTATAACCATGAAGTGTTGAACCTTGAATTATTATAAATTGTAATCTATTTCTTTTGATTTGATATTAAATTTAGGGCTTTCAAAGGTTGTTTAACTGCAGTTGGTGGATCCATATCAAGCTCAAGTGAATTATAAAATAGAGGTGATAGGTTGGTGCTAAATTTGATCAGCTGAAGTGATTGCTCCAATTTTGGGTTATCACAGAAGAAATTCAGGATAAGGAAAATAAAAGAGGTTAGTCCTGCTTCAATTTCTCCTGCACTGTAGTACGGGAGTTGATCCATAATGATTTGCAATTGTCCTGTAAATCGGTTGTGTGTTGACATAGAAATTTGAAACTTTATGAGCCATTTACTGCACCTTTCCTTCACACTGACGTGCAGTTGCAACTTTCTGAGCCAACCCAAAAAGGAATGGCAAAAGTCTGTTTACGGGGTACTCTGACACTGTGAATTCACCGCTTTTGCAAGCTCTTGAACTCTCACAATCACCCCATACTGTGTCTAAGTTTTGGATTTGAGATCTCTCAGGTATCTAGGGTGCTAAGACCACATTTGTAAGCCATGTAAACAGTGCATTTACTTTTTCTATTACTTCAGCTATACTTGATTTTGACGACAGTATCCTGAGGACTTGCGTTGACATTCAAAATCATGCGTCGCAAATGGGTAGGTGGGAGGCTATGCCCACGCTGCTCCTATGCAAGACCAATGATTTTCGAATAATTTCATGACTATGAGCTGATGGGGCAATATCTTCCATTAACTGGCGAAAAGTTACACACCTTGCATTGCGACCATCAACTTCGCAGCAATACCAAATGCCTCGTTCACAGCCGTCAGATGAGTGGCCAGATGACACTTCGCCTTCACGTATGATTTTTCAGGCATAAAAGCTGAATTCCTAATGAGCAGCATTTCCATTGAACAAACACAGTCCCCGCTTTCTTTCTCCAATCCGGGCAATCTGTCACGGATTTGTTTTGCATTTTCTCTGCGAATTGGCTTCGCGAAAAAGTTGCTGCTTGAAATCGATTTGCAATCTTCAGCATTTTCAGGTCAGTGGCTTCAAGAGGCAATGTTAAGATACTCATTATTCTGTCATTGAGTCTCGAGTGTTGCAGTGCATAAGTTATTTATGGCTTTGCCAATGTCTTAATTCAATGCGGAATTCGTTGATTCAAAAGAAGGAAGATACTACCTCGCAACAGGACCCGTGCAGTTGCCAAGTTAGCCCGAATTTAACCTTTTACATAAATTTCACGTTTCCTGTCATTCTTCTAGCACTTTTTGCAGTGCCTGAATGCCGGAACAGCATTTTAGAGTGCGCTAATTTCATTTAACGAGTGATCCAGACCCGTTGCAGCTGCCGTGGGATGTTGACATTGGTTTGACAAATGACACCTCATGCGAAACTCCATCTTCCAAAGCCTCGGTTTTAAATGATTTTTTCTCTAGCGTTTTTATTCATGCTGATGATCCCTTAGATAATGTTGTTGAGACGGCCCCCGTTGGTTTCCCATCTGATGTTGACATTGGTTTGACATTGATAAACTGTCGTGGCGTCACCAAGTTAATTCAAGGCATCAAAACGAAAAAACCCCCTGGTCCTGACGGATTGCCTGGTCGTTTGCTAAAAGAACTTGCCCCCTCGCTGTCCATCGCCATGAGTGCATTATTTGACATAATTTGTTTGCAGGGGACGATCCCAAATGACTGGAAAAAGGCCATAGTTATACCAATAGCCAAGAAAGGCTCTCCAAAAAAATAAGCCAGAGGGGTATCGACCTATTTCTCTCACCTGTATCGCATCAAAATTGTTTGAGCGCATTATCGCAAACCTCCTTCTCTCCTTTCTAAATAGTAATAACTTGCTTCATCTAAACCAATTTGGTTTCCGTCAAAAGAGATCTTGCGAAACCCAACATATTCTACTCGTGGATGAGATTGCTCAGTCACTAGATAAACAGACCCCGGTACATGCTGTATTTCTTGATTTAACAAAGGCTTTTGACCTAGTTTCTCATTCAAAACTCCTATTTAAGTTGCATAAACTAAATGTTCCTCCTCAACTTGTAAAAATAATCGGATCCTTCCTTTCTGATAGAACACAGCAGGTTTCAGTGCAGGGTGTCCTGTCGGAGCCATGCAAAATAACTTCTGGGGTACCTACCTCAAGGTAATGTGCTTGGCCCAATCTTGTTCCTGGTTTACATAAACGACATATCTGAAAATGTTTCCTCTTCATTGCGACTATTTGCCAATGACATTGTTATTTACCGGCAAATTCAAGCAGCTGCCGACCATTCTGTTCTCACATCTGATCTTAATAATGTTAATGTTCCACTGGTGCGAGAAGTGGGGAATGCAAATCAATGCTAATAAGTCAAAGGTCATGCATTTCCATAACAGTGGAAAAGCCACCATTGTCGGAGTCTTTCCCTCCTCGTATTGTGTTGACGGACAGGTTTTGGAAGTGGTTAGCAGTTTCAAGTATCTTGGGGTGATTTTGACAAATGATTTGAGTTGGAGTGCCCACGTACAGGCAACAGTTAGTAGAGCATCCAGTACAATGGGACTTATTAATCGAAACTTGAAGTATGCCACAATAAAGCAGAAAAAGCAAGCGTATGTTTCCCTTGTTCTCCCGATCCTTGAATATGCTTGTGCGGTATGGAATCCTTCTAAAAGGACTGATATTCAAGCCTTAGAGAGGATTCAAAGATGTGCTGCTAGAGCAATTTCTGGTAATTTTGAAAGAACGGCAAGTGTGACAACAATTTTGCGTGAATTAAATTTCCAAACTCTTGTGGCTAGACGTCAATCTCATTGCCTAAATTTATTTCAGGAAATTGTTTCATTCAAATAAACTCGACTGTCCCCTCCCATGTGTCTATTCCATTAAACAAATTCAACGTAGGACTGACAATGGATTGAGCTTCACGCTACCTATTTGTAAGAGGAGTACTCTTTTCAATTCATTCTTTCCACGCACCATTTCTGACTGGAATGCTCTCCCTAGGGACTCTCCCTTGATCTCTGGTACACTATCCCGTATGTCTCGCACCAGCAGACTTTCTTGAAAATTGTTGCAACCATTTTGTTTATTTGCATTGGAACAAGTCTGTAATTACTGTTTTTATTATCCTGTCACTTATTGTTACTCCTACAGCGCCAAACATTTTTGCTGAATATTGTGATTAAATACGAGGGCTGTTCAAAAACAAGTGAGACTGATGTCATTGTGACCTTCTCTTGGCACCCTCGAGATCTATTTTGTCCCACATTCAGAAAACGGTTGTTGCGTGGTACTCTGGCCAAATTTTACAAGAAATGCTCCAGCCTTGTGGATCTTGGATGCATTTGAAAATTATCTCTTGAATTGAAATGCCGGAAATTTCCTTGTTTTTGCAATATTAGACAAAAGTAAGCAGTCGTAGTTTTTTCTGCAGCTCTCCAGGAAAAATTTATAATTTCCTATTTATTATGTTGGAGGAGATTCTGCTCTTTCTCCGGCCGATGTTTTCTCTGATTTTTCTGATACCGATGAAAACGAGAGTAGTTTTTTCAGAAAAGTGAGCCCAAAATGCCAACAACATTAATCATAGGGCATTCCATTGATTACTGGAACAGTTATTGAACAGTGCAGAGCCTTATATGGGAGCCAGGCAGGGCCGGTTTCAGCAAAATTTTTGGTGTAGGCGAGAAATTGTTTCGACGCCCCTGGTTTTTTGGCGCCCCTCAAGACATTGCAGCAGTTACTGGGACAGGGGGCGCTGATCCGCAGGTAACCCACCTCTCGAAGGTCTCTGTGACAGAGATCTTCGAGAGGTGGGTTACCTGCGGATCAGCGCCCCATCAGGCTTCTGATGACAGAGTCCTAAGCAGGGGTCTCGGGGAAGGAGTCCTCTAGAGGTGTAAGAGCTTTTGCGACTTCAGCGTGCATGTTGGATTCCATTTTGGACAATTTTTATGCGCAATTCTTGCCTTTACTGTCATCACATGGCGACATTTTCCTTATTTTCGGGTTCCATTTTTACCAGCAAAATGGAATTTTGGCCAAATTCTGCCATCAGCTGGAATGGGGTGGTTCGAAGCCTTTGCTCCACTTTTCTGAAGAAACCTTCTCAGTAAACAATGTCAAAAAGCACAAAAGAAAAAGATGTGCCGCTTTATGGTCCAAATAAAAAGGTGCTTACGGGATAGGGAATTCTGTGAAAAACATTATCGACGATAGAGGCATTTACGAGTATTTTCATATATCTTAAGGAGCGATCTTATTTAAAGCTTATGGCTGCTTCAAATCCAGGAAAAAAGGGAAGACCTAGCTGCTAATCATGATTGAAATTGCACAATATGGATGGCAATTTCGATCGTGAAATATAAAAGCAATTGGCACTAAAAAAAACGCAAGAGCAAGAATTGACCACTTATTTTCAAGTGGCTGACGAAACCATGCCGGGCAGTTGATGAAAAATGAGAATGGTCATGCAGTTGCTTCATTATATCATCCCAATTTTTCATTCTCGTCTGTCTGCTTTCAGCAGGGATTATCAACAAATTAATTCGGCAGGCTGCACTTATTTGTCGCATGTCATCAGGTACAGGCAGGAGAACATATCACGACTCAAGTTTTTTTCTGTTTGGAGATCCCTGCTGTTCCAGATTTGAAAAAGAAAAGGGATCACTCACCATGTTTTCATTTTCAAAATCATTTTAACCATGTGAAAAAATACTGATGACCTCAAATAAGCAAGAAATTTAAGCCATGCATACGTGGACACTTCATACGAGGACACATCATTTTGTGCTGATTTGGGGGAAACGCTGATGCTCGCTTCCTCTATAAAATCACCTGGACCTGGGGCGATTCCTCCTGCGCCCCCTCAATTCCAACACTTGGAAACTAACTACATGATCTGCAGAATGAGCAATAACACAAAAATAAAATGATAACATTGCCCCCAGAAGTGTTCTCAACTGCTCATGATGGAATGGAGGCAGAAAATTTCTATGCAATATTTTTGCGATGTTGAGCAATCTTCATTTTCACCATTCTGACTTTCATTTGGCGCCCCCTTGGCTTGCGATGTGTAGGCGGCCGCCTCCGTCGACTACGCCTGAAACCGGCCCTGGAGCCAGGAGTCTTGGGCTGCATCAAAAAGCATCAATGGCGAGAAATCTCATGGAATTTGGAGATATTTCTTGGAATTTGGAGAGATTTCTGGAAAAAGATCCTGGTTTTTAAGAGAGGTTCCCAACACCGGTTTTTGCTGAACGACAAAAGACGCGATTCGGGACAAAAATCTGGCCAGGAAAGGCATTGAATGCGCACTTCATTAAATTTTCAACCTCACTTGTACCCAATACGGTTTTTCCTTTTCTGCAAAATGGCCAAGCATGCGTGAAAAGCAAGTGTTTTCTCTCCGCTGAGCTGCATTCAAGGGAAGCGGCAGATATTTCAAACCATCCTGATAAAACACCCTGTACCATCGGTTTACCGGCCAGCATAATTGTATAAACAAGTGAGTCAGTGCAGAAGAAGGCAATTTTATAAAAAATCACCAAGCGAATGAGATGGAAGAAGAATAGGGAGAATTATCACAAAAGTCTCACTTGTTTTTGAACAGCCTTCGTACAAAAAAAAAATACAAATTCCTGTTCAGATAATGTGTGGCCACTCTGCAGTAAATTCCCAGTGGCAGATCACCAGTAATTTATCAAATTGATCAAATATTGGACCCAGCCAGTTCACAACCATGTAATCTTCACAAACGTCAAACCTAATCACTGAAGTAAAAGCTTTATCTCTTTTGTGACGCCAATCTTGCAAATGAGTTACCTGAGGCAATTTTTACTTTGTCTTATTTTGTATCAACATGGCATCACCTGTTGCTATTTTTCCTTGCATCCCTGCTCTCTGGCCGGTACCAATCCCAGTGGATTTCAGCGACTGATGCATGTGACCTTTCACAACTCTCTCTGTCCCTTGCAAGAAGAGAACTGGAAAATGATCAAATTGGCAACATGAAGGATGTGTCGATTCGGTTCGTGACATTTTGTGGCATATGGAGAAAATCCCAGTGGTGAACTGAGAAAACATTTCGGCCTTTGATATTTCCGCACCTCTTGCATGCACTCCAGACTTCAGCCGTTTGCGAACAGGCTCTTTGGCGTAGAGACAAAATGGCACTGGACGTGATCTGCTACGTATCAAGTGTTGAATAACGCAATTTCACAGTGTGAGCAGCTTGAGGAACCTGATGATCCTCCTCCGGTCAGGTTCAACAGATCCATCAACCAGCGACGGGGATGGTGAGCGGTCCACTTGACCTTTCACCCATCTTTTGTGCAGACAACATTTCTCCCGCTCAACTGTTTTGTTGTCATTTGTCAACTCGAAATGCATTTAAAGCTGCTGCTCCCCATCTCCCTTGAAATCCTCTGCAGACCTAATCGGTGATTAGGTCTGCAATTTTGGAGATCACTTCTGTCCCAAATGAGACAAGAAAAAATGAAAAAGGAACAGACGGCTAGACTGCCTAAATTCGTACGTCATCAGATGGTTGTGTCAACAACGCCACGAACCAACCCGAACCATGAGTACCATTTGCAATGCGGCAAAAATGAGATATCAAGCTGGGGGCAGCATGCCGAGATTTGGTGATTAGTAATCACCAAATCTCGGCTTGCTGCCCCCAGCTTGATATCTCATTTTTGCCGCATTGCAAATGGTACTCATGGTTCGGGTTGGTTCGTGGCGTTGTTGACACAACCATCTGATGACGTACGAATTTAGGCAGTCTAGCCGTCTGTTCCTTTTTCATTTTTTCTTGTCTCATTTGGGACAGAAGTGATCTCCAAAATTCACCAGGGGTGCATTTTGATTGAGAGTACCTAAATTTAGAAAACGATTCATTTCCTCCATGTTCGCCTCTGAGGGGGGGAATTTCCTCAGGACTCTCTTACCAGTTCTCTCTGCAATGGGAAAGAAAAAATCTCAACTAGCAAAACGTTTCTTTTGGCAAGCATCTCAGTTTTCGAGAGGAGAAATTTCTTCACAATGGCCCATTCCAATTAAAAGCACCTGAATATTCTGAGACATAATATCTCGACATCCAGATGACAATCATATCAGTACCTATGTGAAAACCAGCAAAAACTAGCAAAATCATTGCAAATTCAACTGAATTGAATGAATTAACATGCAAGAATTTCATTCATTACCTGAAGGCTATTTTATATGTAGGAGTATGCATGACTTTTGATGTATCAATTTTAGAGCCGCAAAATTATTTGACCACAATGGATTCTTCAGTTGGAGTGACTGCAACTGATCGAGGAATTGTGGAACGTATTCAGGAAGAAGGAATGGAGCGTGTGAGTTGATTAATTTTTTTATTCAAGTTTTTCATTAAAAATGTTCTGCCTTGATTTTTTTACATTTTATAGACCCATTTTTAACTGCCCCCTCAAAAACTATTAGAGCTTGCTGGTCAACGCAGTGTACCAAAAAATGAAAGAGGTACCAAGCGCAAAATACGAACACATGTAAACAAACTCGAATCAATCGACAAGAAGTCCATTTCCATCCTAGGATGCTCTATCAAAGCAGAAAAGCAAGCACAGCTCATTGCACTCCTAAGATATGAACTGAGAATGCTCACAAGTATGCTTAGAGGGTATTCAGAATTCATGCAACAATGAAAAGCTGACAGAGAACTGGGGATTCGGCACAGATATAAAAGTTTCGCTGAATGTTTGAATGGAAAAGTGAGAAGCATTCTCAGTTTATATCTTCAAATGGAATGAGCTGTACCCAGGTACTATAATCAGACGACTGATGGGTTGCACAGCAAATGATGTTTAGACTAACAGTGTTCGCCGTCATTCAAAAATTCTATTTTTTTTTTCATGTTAAAAGGTAGTTAACACCAGTTAAGCATCATCGGTTCGTGAAATAGATTGCATAATTGCAAAAGAAAAAGAGAGATTAGAAGCATTGGGTTCTAATAAGTGAAAATAAGCCCATGTAAGGAAACCATTGGGGGAAAAAAAGACAATTGTCTGTAATCCATTCCGCGCTAAATGATGGGCAACTGCATTTTGTGGGAATATGTTCCCAGCAATCTGTTGTTTATGACCTAGGGCACGGATTGATAATCACATAAAATTATTAAATAGGCATGTGCATAAAATATGCCTCAAAAACATCAGAAATATTCTCACGAAATATTTTGTGACTAGACTAGCCGGTCAAGCCCGAGTGACGTACAGTTACGTCCGCTAAAAAAAAACGGGGCGAACGAGCGACGTAGATAAACGGCAAGACATGATGTCATTGTACGAACGACGTAAATGAACGTCCGCATGGGTATTCCATTTTCAAGGGATTTGAATTTAATTACGTAATATCAGCACCACTCAATAATATTCACAGCCGGAAAGAGGAAAAAACAGCGATCCAGCAGACGTTTATTCCGCCAAAATCGGTCCGACCGTTTTCATTCAGCGCACTTTTCAAAAAATTTCCCGCTTTTTCTCTCTCGAGTTCCTGTTGAAGGCGCCTTTTTTCGCGCTCGCGCGACATCTGCCGCCTGCCGAAATTTGAATTTTCGGGAAGTTGAAAGACGCGCGAATTTGCAGACGCTTGTTTAGCGTGAATTGCTGGATTCGTTCAGAAATGGCATCGTGTTGAAATTTCCGGTTTTTTCCAGTTTTTGCTCAATTTTGATGCGGTTTGAAGCGTTTTGTGAGTATCTTAGCCGTTTTTTTTTGTGTGGAGGTGTTTTTTTTGTTGAAAACATTAAATTATAGGCGATTTTAATGACACAGAGCAGAAATCTGGCTTCGTTGGGCGGGAAATGCATGCATTTCCGATTTTTCCGTTTTTCAAAAATCCTTGCAGGAATTATAATTCCGGCAGGGGCGAACTCCGTGTTTCCGAATGGTGCGGAAAAGCATTTTAAAACCTGAATTCGTAATTCCGGGCTTGACCGGCTAGCCTGCTAGTGCTGATCAAGCACCCTCCCCCCGAGTGACTGTGTATTTGTAGTGATAGGGTAATCCCTCCAATCTGGTGTTGTGAGGCTGTGCAGCAACCTGGAAAACATGGAAAAGTTGGGGAATATTCTGGTTCTGAAAAAAAAAAATTGGAAAAGATGGGGAATTTTCAGGAAAGTGGGAAAAGTTCGGGAATTCCCAGGAAATAGGTATAAGAATCGGGTATCTTGGAGATGTTTCTCAAAAATATCAATTTCATTGAATTCAGCTTCTGGGGAGGGACTCCATCCCAGACACCCCATGACCAGCAGCTCAAGCTGGTGACAAATTTATTGGATAGCACAAGGTGATATTTTTTCCAAGTTTGCACATGGTTGTTTATTGAAAAAAAGTGTCGATTTCTCATCCAAAATTCACAGGAAATTCAAAAATGTCTCCATCTTTTGAACTCCGTCTCCCTCCATACCTACCGTCCTTGTATGCACAGAGCTCACAGGTTTATTTCTGAAATTTTACGGGGTTATATTCCAAGACACAAACAACAATAATTTTGTCCCAAAATATGTAGAAATTGAATTTTTTTTTCAGCTTCAGGTGGACTATCCCTCCGAACCGCTCTGATGTGCCTCACATGGTGAACTCCACTGGGGCCATGGTCCAAACACACTGCATATTTATTGAGCATTCACAAGAAGAAAATGGGGTTAGTTAAGTCATTTATACGGGGGGACACAGTTGCACGGCAACAGGGAAACATTTTCAGAAAACAGCAGCACCCTCAGCCGTGCAATTGTGTCCCCGCTTTGGCACCAGCATACAGTACAGAGTGTGCCTTATTTCTCTGGAGGGTGGGTAGTCGGTTGGGATAGGTTAGGCGCTTTGGATAGGTGAAGTTAAGTTGGGTTAGGTTCGGTTAGGTCTTTAGGTCAGGTCAGGTTAGGGTTCTCTGTGCAGTGTGCCGTGTACCTTTACTTAAACAACCAAATGAACCTTTTACTTCAAACAACGTCGTCCTAATCTAATCCAATCTGACCTAACCTGACCTGATCTCCTTGCGCGACTTTAAAGTGACTAAACCCCATGATTTGTTCAGCCCGCAATTACAGATACAGAACAAGGAAAAATAATGCAGGCAGTACAGCAACGAAAATGCAAAAGAAAACCGTTTGAAGAGTACACAATTGCACGACAGAGAAAAAGCACACCCTGTACCGTCTTCAGGAGCTAAAGGGCGGACACAATTGCACGGCTAAGAGTACAGCTTTTTCTGAAAATGTTTCCTTGTTGCCATGCAATTGTGTCCCCCCTTTTAGAAACGACATAACCCAGAAAATATTGCAAAATATATCGTTGAGGGAGTAAGGAAATGGAATTTGTTAGCCAATTCCATTCATCTGTGCATTTTCAAGGAGAACGATGATGAAGAAAGATGAAAATAAGTAATTCAAACTAAGTGATTCTTGTAGTTCCCTTACATGTTTCCCAAGTGGGGATTTTTGGTATCACCCTGATTGGGAATTGAGACTCTGGGACACCAATATTGCTCCCAAAATGAACTCCCAACATTCCAAAATATCTGCATCTGCCTCCAGACTCTCCACTAGGGGCTCTGACCCTTGGAACCCTGCTGCGGCTCCACTCCAGACCCCAGGCACTAGGGCGTATTGTTCCATGACAACTGCACTCCCTTCACTGTAAAAGTCCTCCCTGCAAAAGCCTGAAATGATGTCCATGCCTTTATGGAACCATTACCTGGGATGCCAGAAAAAAGAGTAAGCCTTCGAAAATCTGCTTTTTGTTTGAAAGTTTGGGAATTTTTGAAACTTTTCCGGAAAAGTCCCTGAATTTTTTCCAAAACCGCTGGACACCCTGGGTATCGGCCACAATCAAGTGCCCGTCCAACGTGCTTTGTGTGATCATAAAATAAAGGTCTCCATGT
>JASGXE010010172.1:0-15539 GCA_030068105.1 Sinentomon sp. SZTP_YWyxl
TTTTATGGTTTACAGTCATCGCAAGAAGGACCAGCTTGCGAAATTTTGTCAATCTGAACAGTTGGTGCCTTCCAAACGAATGGCTTGGAAAGAAAGTCGAACCATGAAAGAAGAGTAACCATGAAAGAAGAGTACCATAATGAAAAACTTGAAACGTTTTTTGCGAAAAGGGTTTTGCTTGTGCAAAAAGGAGAAAAGACGTTGTCCCAAAGATGGCAGATAGCTCAAACACGGCCACCTAAAACGAGATATGTGCGCACAGTGGACACCTGGAATACGGCTATGTTGCAAGCTGCAGAAACTCTCCTTCTGTGTGAGGCGCGAAAAAAGGTCGCCTCAATGCACATGCAGTCCAAATGGAACAAGTACGCAGTTCGTCCGTGTACGTGTTGAAATCTATCCCGTTTTGGACCTTTGCCTTGTGTGCAATCCAAAGGGTCAATATTGGCCAATAATTGACAATATTGTGAACAGTGATATCCGATAATACAGTTGAGTGCTGCCGACTGACAAACCGCTGAGAAGTGACTGGCTGGTGACGACGACGACGCCTGTGTCATCACTTGGTTTATCACTCGGGCGGTCTTGTGAGGAGGGTCTCCAAAAGAATCATTTTTCTTCGCGCATCTGAAACTGAAATAGTTCTTTGCAACTGTTGCAAATGCAACTGTTTAACAATCGTTGGTGCAGCAGTATTTGATTAATCTATACGAATCGGGAGATATCCCGACTTTTTGCGTGATCAAAAAAGCAAATAAAAGCTAACTTAACCCAACCTAACCTGGCCAACCTATCCTAACCTTTCCCAACCTAACCTATTATCTTTTTTCCGAGTGTTTTTTCTCACTTTCTGTGGTTGGAAGTTTAACATGGGGGTAGATGGAAAAGTGCCAAATCCCGTATAGATTAATCAAATACGCGTCCCGGATGGAGCTAACTCGTATGTATCGGATGGGCATGTAAAAATCACCTTTCCAGCAGCAAGAGTGTTCATTCATCCTATCGCTTTTACGAGAACTGGGCAGTCGACAATATGAATTGCAAGGGACGAGAGAGTCACCCTGCACAAGTTCCTAAGTTCCGTCTGCTCGCCGCAGACACTCTAAAGTTTACTTTACTGTTACCGACTCAAAATAATGATCTTTGTTTACATAACCAATTTCGCTTTTTAGCATGAGATCCGGATCATTTTTTCGATCTGATGTTGGAGTACCTCCGCGAATGAAATAATTATGGCACGACTGCAAATAAGCATGAGTGAGCCATAAAAAGAGTCATAATGGCCAGGGGAAGGAAAGGCCGAGGAGTCAGATTTCTGTAAAAAAATTAAAACCAGTTTGGTCATGCGATCATGAAAGTCTTATTAAGCCGGCCGGCTAGAGTTGCCCTGCCCGTCGCGGGTATAACGATGGACTGTATACAATAAATTTCCCTCGCATTCAGCATGTTACACTCATTTGTCATTTTACGGCTTTCCTGCTTTTTGCATTTGCTTTTTTGCGAAAGGCAAGAACTCCCAACATGCCACACCACCAGGAAACGCTCGTGGTTGAAAACACTGCCGGTAAATCACTGAAAAGATGACAGAAGAAGAAATCTGCAAAAAAGGACTGCGCAGTCCTCAAAAACGAGGCTGATTAAAAATCCCACTCCCATAGACATTGGAACTTGGAGACAGCACGTTGGACATTTGTGACAGAATTACGAGAGTAAACCCAAACATCTACTTGGCCGACGACCCTCATAACACCTACGTCTTTTCATGAGTTTCGAATTGGGCACGCCTGTAAAAAGTTTTGCGTCTGCAAAATGCAAGACACGTTTGCGTGCAAACTGCAGCAACCTTTTGTCCCTGAGGGGCTCTTCCTGAGAATGTTTTGCTTCACAAAGGTGTATATCGTTGGGAAATTTAACTGTGATCGAATTTAGTGCAATCGACACACTACAATGTTTCATATCTGGGAAAGCAAACCTCATCAATTCGACATTTGCTAAAGTGTTTAATAAGTCTTCGTCTTGCATCATGCCTTCTTTTGTCACTGCTTGTAATTCTTGTGTAAATTCTTCACCAATCATTTCTGAAACTGCTATTACGAGTATTAATCGCATTCACAAGATGAAATCTAAAATTTCTGAAGGGGCGGACTTTATTACAGCTCGATTACTAAAGCTGTTGCCGTCTGTGTTCAGCAAGTTTTTGTTGGTAGTTTTCCAACTGCTATCCAATAGGTGATATTTCAACTGCTTGGAAGAGGTCCCTTGTAGTGCCTGTCTTTAAGAAAGGCAAAAACTCAGACCCATCAAATTATCGGCCTATCAGTCTCCTGAGCACATGTTCAAAAATCCTTAAATTTCTCATAGCAGCACATATTCGGGAATTTCTTGAAAATAGGAAAGTGCTTTCACCTGCTCAAGATGGGTTTAGGTCCGACTATTCGTGCACGACCCAGCTTGCGGCTTTTGTGCAGGAAGTTTCCTCAATGTTGATGCAGGATCCCAAGTTGATGCTGTGGCCATTGACCGGGCAAAAGCCTTTGCATAAAGTTGATCACAATTTTGCTTATGCACAAATTGGCCATTCTGCAACTTGATCCGATAATTACCTGGATTCGGGTATACCTTACAAGTATAGGGTGCAATCCGTGAGGATAGATGGGAATACGTGTCAAATCCTATCCCGGTGACTTCTGGTGTCCCTCAAGGAAGCATTCTGGGACCCCATTTATTTATCATCTTCATTAATGACTTACCTCGCCTTTTAGAATGTAAAATTGAAATTTTTTCTGATGACTGTTTATTGTACGCCAAAGTTGACAGCATTTCAGATTGTTTAGCTTTGCAGGCGGACCTTATGTTCTCCACATGGTGCACCAATTCGAGTATGGAGGTAAGCGTAGGAAAATGATGTATTTCTATTACCTTTTCTATACAAAATGATCCCAGAAGAGTTATTCATATTCCCTGCGTGGCCACCCACTGGCTAAACGCTCTGAGATAACCTATCTCGGTGTTGTTCTTGAAAGCAAGCTTTTAACTGGCAGTCTCATATGTCTCGTCTCTTTACTTTATAAAACGGAATAACAAGAAATGTCCACGTAAAATCCGAGATCTTGCTTACAAAAGCCTTGTTCTGCCAATCATGGAATGTGCATCCCCATGCATGGGATCCATTTCTCTCAACAAATTGCCACATACTGGAGGCAGTTCAGCGCTGTGCTGCGAGGTTTTTTTTATGGGCGATTACGTTGTAGAGCAGGCGTCGAATAACGTTTTGTCGTGCGTGATGTAGATTAGACGTTTTGTTGACCAGGTGCACAATGCGAGCAGCTATTTTGCTTAGGCTATCGAAAGATATCGCTTCTTCATGAGCAGAAAGATTTGCACACTACATCACTCTGCTGATACTGTATTTAGTGTCATTTAAACAGTTTTCTATTGATTGGTAAAACAAGACGATCAATAAATTATTGGGTAATGAACATGAAAATAAGATCTCCTCTCTTTGAATTGCGGCTTGAACTGCAGTAGAATCACTGAATCTACTCCCTTCCAACATGGACATGCAGTGTTTCGTCATTGTTGATGAATCCAGCCTTTCCTGATCCCAGCAGCGGGATAACAACAATGAGCTTCGCGGCAACCGCGCCTTGATTTTCCCATCACGACCCGCGGAATGTCGACTACTTGTTGCGGAAAGTTTTCAAGGCCAATCTTGAGCGAATATTTATTTTCTGGTTAAATTTGCTTCAGGATAAAAACATTCCATCCAAGAGGCAGTCTTCATTTGGAGATCAGCTTCCAATTACGTGCGCCACCCCCCAATGATGTCGACTAAATCTGAAGCTGCGCTGCTGGGTCAAATATGCGGAAAATACTGGCATTGTTGCCGTCATACAACATCATTATCCTGTTGTTTTTGACGCAATAAAATCATGCTGAGAACTCATGATAACCCAGAAGCGATTATCCTTTTAATTATTTTTAATTGGCGGCTGATTTTAATGTTCAGTAGTGGGACGACTGCGTATGCATGCTGTCCCCATGTGGGTACCTATATGAGAGCCATGGTGATGCCAATATGGCATTCATGTGTGAAAGTGGGTTAATAAGGCAGAAAGGGGACATGCAGGTCGAGGGAGACCAAATTCGGGGAATGCATACGTACCATACTCCTCTGTGTCAGAAGTTATTTGTCTTGCAAGTAAAGTACGGTAATCCATGAATGATAACGACAAAATCATATTCACTCTGCATGTACCGCTACTTTGTGAAATGTGCAGTTTTTTGTGGATTTCCGTTTTGATGTTAAAATGTAAAGTTCAGGCAGCCAGTTTATGTACTCCTTCTGACCGGGTCGGTTTTCGAATATCCGAGGCGTGTGTAGCCAGCATGCAGCTGATTGCTTAATTCTGTTATCAGCAAAATCGTCGTCAGCAAGCGATGAACTTTCAGTTGTTGGTTCACAGCTGCAGGTTCAAAACAACAGAACACCTGTTGTTTGGTGATTATTATGAGTTAATCGATATTGCAAGAACAAAATAAAAAAAATAGAAGACCAGTTTTTGCGTTGATGCAAACCGTATACAATCTTTTTTGAAAATTTCAATGCAGACTGAAAACAAATGAAAACAAAACTAAAGACAGTCCATTCATTCACAGACAGAACTTTACAAATAGCAAGTTCACCACTTTCAAAGCATATACAGTATGCAGTTGTATGTAGTAAGTTGTTTTAGTATGTACGAACACGTACGAACTCGTATGCAATATTTAGTATGTAGGATGAGTATGCAGTGTGCAGAATGTAGTATGTAGTGTGTCGTGTGCAGAATGAAAGATGAAGTTATTGCATGCAGTTGTAGTTGTTGCATGTGGTTGTTGTGTGCAATGTGCAGTATGTAGTGTGTTGTATGAGTATGTAGTATGTAGCATGCGTATGTAGTGTGTAGCATGTAGTATGTAGCATGTAGCATGCAGTATGTAGAATGCGGTATGTAGCATGTAATATGTAGTATGTAGTATGTAGTTTGTCGTTTGTGGATGTAGTATGTAGTATGCAGTATGTAGTATGTAGTATGTGTATGTAGTATGTGGTATGTACTAGTATGTAGTGTGTGTAGTATGTAGTGCGTAGTAGTAGTAGTGTGTAGAAGTAGTGGGTAGTAGTGTGTATGTAGTATGTAATGTGTAGTATGTAGTGTAGAATGTGGTATGTAGTATGTAGTACAGTGCGTAGCATGTAGGGGCCTAGTATGTAGTGTGTGTGTGTGGTGTGGAGAATGTAGGATGTAGTCATGTATTATGTAGTATGTGGTATGTGGCATGTAGTATGAGGAATGTATGAACTATGTAGCATGGAGTTTGTTTTTTGTGGTATGTAGTATGTGGTATGTCGTTTGTGTATGTAGTGTGTAGTATGTAGTGTGTGGTATGGAGAATGAAGTATGTTGTATGCAGTATGTAGGATGAAAGAATGTACGAAGGGCGCCCAATAAATAATGAGAATTGCGCCGAAATTTGATTTGAAATTAATTTTTCCACTTCGGCGACAAACTTTGATTCGTTTTAAGGTACTTGGGTGATTTTTAGAAAAGTACCCTGCACATTTTTGATTTTATGGTCATTTCAAAAAAGCATCAAGCAGATGCAATGCAGCTGATTGGACAGGTGTGAAAAGATGGGAAACAAGAAGTTTCAAGAAGTTTCTCCAAGGTTTAGAGACACAAGAACTGCCACCCAAATGAATAACATTTACTGCACATTTGACCCATGCATATATATCTGCACAGTTGTCGCATGAGCATGATGCTCCCTTACTTACAAGTCTTTTCTCAATTCCATACACCTGGGAAATTGAGTCCCAAGCACCTGGTAATTTGAATGTTACACCCATATCCCTAATCTTTTTATAATTGCATTGAATGCGAATTCTGCACTGGAAAAACCTCAAATTTACCAAAACACCTCAAAGGAATCAAAGTTTGATGCCAAAGTGGAAAAATTAATTTCAAATGTAAATTTCGGTGCAATTCTCATTATTTGTTGGGCACCCCTCATAGAATGTAAAATGTAGTATGTAGTTTGTAGCATGTAAGTATGTAGTATGCAGAATGTTTTGTGCTGTATGTAGTTGTTGCGTGAATGTAGTCACGCAGTTTTCCGGTATAGGAGGGTTGCCTTTCTCGTATTTGCGCAATTTATTGGACAATATAAAATAGCAGTACAAAGTATACAGAATGAATTCCTTTTAGAAACATGATTCCTCTTTGTGCGGCATTTCTTCCGGAATTTAAATTTTCGAAATGGAATAAGTGGTGTCAATGATCCTTTGATCATTTGCAATAAAGGCAAGAAAGAGACAACCTATGTTTCAGCGAGAACGATTTTTCTTTGAAACTTCGTATATTTTTGAGTATTCGAAGAATATTTTGAAAAATATTGCGCACCTCTCATTTCGTCGACTGTAAAACGCTCTTTTCTTATGCACTGTGGATAAGAATATATTGTTTGATCATGACCAATGTATGAACCGGTTTCTGAAAAAGCAACGGATAAGGCGACACTTATTGAACTTCATGGTGCTGTTGTTTTCATTAAAACCCTGAAAAGAGGCCTAAAGGTGTTACCGTTCCGCTCAAAGACAAAAAAGTTGAAAAATTCGGAAAAAACTGATAAAATATCTTCCATCCCTCACCAGGATCACAAGCAGGAAAGAATACTTCATCTTTAGAGAGTGAAGGCCTCTTTTCTTAAAAGTATAGGAATAACGAATTGGATTATAAAGCTGCCCAATCTGTCGATTTTGAAAGAAGAGTTGTTTACACTGTTGCTGTTTCCCACCACTGTCTGCTGCTTAAAACCACCCTCTTCAGGAAATTCAAGCGAATGTCGATCGAGGATCAAAAAGTAGGATTTTGAGTCACACATCTGTCACCAATTCACAAAGTCAATTTTGTAGTCGTGACAGTGGATGCACGGAAAAACGAAACGAAAACGAAATATTTTAATTGCAGAATTTCTTCATTTTTATTTCATATTCAAAAAGGTCAAATCCTCTGCCAAATTACCTGTTAATGAGCTTTTTCTTCGCATACTCGTGTAATTAAAATACCAACAAACGACAAATTCCTCTCATCTCATGTCTTCATCACACATGGCTACAATAAACTAATGACGCAGTCAAAAAGAAACCCCAAGATTCGCATCACCGTGGGAAGTGCAACGTCAAGAGTAAAATTGAATGAAGCAAAAAGTGAAAGTCAAAGTCAAAAGAGGCTTGATGAGCGAATCTAAGGTGACAAACATAGATTGATGCAGAATGCAAACATCAGCGCAACAATTCGTTTGGCTTGCGACCAAATCCAAGTTAACTATTGCCTATATTGCTTTCAACAGAAGTTCTGTCGAGCGTAGATTCCTCTCATGTGAAAGAGCCTTTATAACCAACTTAAAAAATTAAATCAGTGCCTCCTATAGATATCTATAGGAGGCACTGATTAAATGGAGCATTGACACTGCATGAGTGTCACAAAGGAATGATTATTGGAGCTTTGTCACATATGCATTCGATTTCTTTTTGCATAGTTTTAACAGCTTTGTAACTTATGGGTCTATGTTATATTTGTCATATCAGTGCAAAGGAAAAACAAAGAAACCAATACGAAAAATGCGAACATCACCTTCTTTACCTTCGAAGATACAAAAGGAGAATTCTCTCAAGCATTCTTTCAGAGGAATTACACTTCTTTAATGACGAAAAGCTGGAATGAAACTCTCGATTCAGCACAGAAATAAACCGCGCAACATTTGTTCGAATTTGTATTTGTATTTTGTATTTGTATTAATTTGCCATTGAAATGTACCATATATCAATAGTCACGGATTACAAAAACACCTGATGAGTGGAACAAGCTGCCTCCCTCACTCTATTTTCGAACCCACGTTAAATTAACGTTGATATCCTGCGCCATACAATCAAAAACTCGCTCACTGCGTCGCATATGCCTCAGACCTCGTCACTCCGAAGGACAAAGTGAAATATTTTATTTGTCGCACGTGTGGAAGTTTTATTGTCATTGTTTCTGGACATTGATTTTTCCAAAGAATTGACGTTGATTTTTCTGATGCGGACTTTGAACTTACCCAGAATGGAATGTGATAATGGGGCAACACAAAAGTACCCGCAGATAATTAGAATTAGAAAAACTGAAATTGAAAAAACGGAGATTCGAGAGCCAGAAAAGGCGGAAAAAGGAAATGCGACATTGCATAATGTCCCTCCTGTTTGCAGTTACTGAGTCTGCGGACATTTTTTACAATTTACATGTTTTCGCACAAATGACGATAATATTTTTGTGTTCCTGTCAACGTTTTTAAAATTCTGGAAACACGACCAACCTATTAGCTTCAAAACAATAACATTACGAAGCACAATTTTATACCAAATGGGTAGCAAATATAATAGAATTGGTGTGTTGTGGGAAAGATTGTCATCCAGAAAAGACAAACCTAGAAGTTCCGTTTGGTGATTCCATGCAACAATCCCCTTCAGACCAACCCTGAGTCACAGCGTTTCTTTTGAAGCCTGAAAGCATACCTTTTTGTCTATTTGCATCATGCTTATTCATCTCGAGTTTACTGGTCTTAGATTGGCTCGGCGGAGAGAAAGTCAGGCGTGAAGCCCCCGCAACAGGACGTGAGAAGCCTTTAGTACTTGTGAGAGAGTAGGGGAAAGCACTGGATACTTCTGTGAAGTACCTACAAGAGTACAGGGGTTGGGTCTCGGCGCGATGCAGCTCTGCGCACCGAGTTCCGCTTCAGGAGAGAGAAATTCCTGGTGCGGAGAGTGTTCGTTGATCGATATCAACGACACTTTTGTTACTTGTTAGTCATTCTCAGCTGTTTTGTGTTGCTTTTAGGGCACTGAAAGTGCTGTAACCGCGTGGATTCCAAATTCTGTGTTTTCCAAAGCATTCATTCAGTTGTAAAGAACGACAGAAATTGTTGCAAAAAGTTCAGCCTGTTCAACGAAGCACATGGCGTCAAGTCGACAGCGGTAACGTGTTCACTTGGATTGCGTCCACTCGTGGTCATATCTTTTACTAAATGGCGCTGGAGTTCGCTGCCATCTACAAGATCCTCGTCCTCGGCGATTCCAACGTTGGAAAGACTTGTCTCGTCCATCGGTTCTGCGACGAAAGATTCTACGACGCGTACATCTCTACAATCGGTAGGACAGTTTTGGAACTACTTACATCATTTCTCACCATTATTTGCAAATCCTAATATTTTTTAGATTTCGGAAAGCATTTCCACAGAAAGGTTCTATTTTGGCAGGAGTTGAGAATAGTCAACCCGTTTCTATCTTGAGAACTAACCTGCCAAACGTCGCAAAATTTCACATTATTTAACACGCTCTCATTGACTTAATTTACACCCCTTTATCCTCGTTATACGCTTTCAATTGAATGTGAAACCAGTAGTGTAATACAGGAACACCATGACATCATGTCCCATCTCAGAGGAGATGTGTTACGGCTGGCAATTCTCAACACGTAGATAATTCTCAACACGTAGAGTAGATAATTCTCAACACGTAGATATTTCTCAACACGTAGATAATTCTCAACACGTAGATAAATCTCAACACGTAGGTAATTCCCAACACGTAGATATTTCTCAACACGTAGATAATTCTCAACACGTAGATAAATCTCAACACGTAGATAATTCTCAACACGCAGATATTTCTCAACACGTAGATAATTCTCAACACGCAGATATTTCTCAACACGTAGATAATTCCCAACACGCAGATATTTCTCAACACGTAGATAATTCTCAACACGTAGATATTTCTCAACACGTAGATAATTCTCAACACGCAGATATTTCTCAACACGTAGATAATTCTCAACACGTCGATCTTTCTCAACACGTAGATATTTCTCAACACGTAGATAATTCTCAACACGCAGATATTTCTCAACACGTAGATAATTCCCAACACGTAGATATTTCTCAACACGAAGATAATTCTCAACACGTAGATAATTCTCAACACGTAGATAATTCCCAACACGTAGATATTTATCAACACGTAGATAATTCTCAACACGTAGATAATTCCCAACACGTAGATATTTATCAACACGTAGATAATTCTCAACACGTAGACAATTCTCAACACGTAGATATTTCTCAACACGTAGATAATTCTCGACACGTAGATATTTGCTATAAAAGTAGTTAATAGGTGGTGGTGCAGAATGGCTCCAGTCGGCAATATACGTTTAAGATGGCCAGCCCACCATCACGCAAAAGACTGCATTTGAAAAGCATTTTCCGCTCTAACCGTTCTGCTGCCACGAACAGTGTGCTATTGTTCCAAACTTTTTATCAGTGCCAATAAATGACTTGAATTGCTGAGCCAGCATCTTCTTGCATGAAGTTCTCAGGCAATTTCACAGTCATCATATCACAATCAAGGATCACGGAAAAGGCAGATGATCAACAAGACAACGGAACGATTGTGAGACAAATAGAGAAAATTTTAATTTTGCCATAAAAAAACTTTTATGGCAAAATTATCTATGGGATAATTATTGATTGTTGACGTTTAAGGTGCAGGAGAACTTTAAAATAATGAAGTCCTTTGGGAGGGAATTCCATTACCTATTCGAAGAAATGATACTCGGTGTTTGCAGAGATAGCTTTTTTGTGGGAAAAAAATTTCATTGGTGTGAGAGCCGCAATTGAACTGTCTCGCTCGAATTTCATCTGGAAGAGGAATTTGCATAGTACCCCTAATCAAAATATAGTTCTTCTCTGGAACAGGGGTGAGAGCTCGAGGTCACTAAGCACAGAATTTCGCTATATAATCCGTTAAATCCAAGGACGATTTAGCGGATTACATAGTGAAACAATGTCTGTTATTTAGCCACACTTCGAATTTCAAATGCATTATTCGATTACGTTATTTGGTTCAACACCTGATTTTCTCTTGCAAAACTTGATGAAGAAAAACGTGGAACACTTGACCTGCTGTTCTTGTGAAGCTGCATTTTCATTTTTTTGCAAAACTCGTTTTTTATCGTTTCAGGGATCGATTTTAAGCAGAAGATCATCAATCTTGATGGCACTCCAATTAAACTTCAAATCTGGTGAGACACTCGTACACCTCATACCATTTTAATCGAAGACACAATTCAGAGATTTAATTCCCTTCCTATCCACCATCCTCTGTTGTCGCCAAAACGCAATATAAATGTCTACTCAATTGCTAAGTTGTATAGTTAACCATTCCGCAATCGAAACATCCTCTGCCTTATCGAGGCTCCGTGATAAACCTATGCTACTGGACCTTGTGAGCAGCATCTTTCTAAAAGGATGATTTCGGATTTCCAGTAGGTACACTTATTCTGAACAAATGAAAGGAACCAGACCCTTCATGAAATGACAAAACTCCCACAAAAGCTCTTCATTTATTTCCGAAAATTTCCGGGTTCACACGGTGATCTACAAATCCGTTCGTCGCTGATGCGTTGCCACTTTTCATCGGTGCTGAATTTCATATTTTATTCCTAAATTTCATCGAACGGAGGCAGCGGATAAGGCTTTGAGAAATTCACGTCTGCCAAGAGCGAAAGCATTGAATGGTATTTTGCATTCATATTTTGTTGTGGAAAAAGAGGCGTTTGTTTATGTAAGAATGAGGAATTGCGACCATGTGGAGCATCAGCACAGGGGAGAGCCCAACCGAGGCACAGAGTGGTCAAATACTACCTCAGCTGTTTAGACTGTAGAATTTCAAGAACCGATGGCAGAGATTCACCACGGGAAGAAGGAGAACTTGCCGAAGAGGATGTGAAATGGATGAGCTTCTGTATTCTCCCCACATTGATGCAAATGGAATCAGTTAAGAGAGTGCACTTCTTCAGATCGATTTCAATTCAATGATAACGTTCATGGACTGTTCCTTGTAACTAAAAGCACGAAAATTATCACCATCATATGCCAAATCAACCAGGTGAAAGTTCCGCGCAATAGGACGAGAAATGATTACAAATAATAAAAGCATAAGGCAGGAATTGCCTTAATGAAATGATACGCATTCTGTCAAAAATTATCCACCTGTAAATTTGATGAACCCGATTATGTGTTAAGTAAATTTAGCTGACGAATTTTAGCTTCCACCAAAAACACAACAGAAAGAACAAAATGTCCCCGAGAAGAATATAGGAGAAGAAAATCTCCTACTTGCGAGTAAAACTAGCGGAATTGTTGCATTGTTTATTAGTCGATTCGTAACATGCTATAGGTGGGAAGCGATCCTGCCTCATTATCGCAATTTTATCGTCATGATAACAACTGCAGTGACTGGACTTGCTATTTTTGTATGCACGGAACTAATCAAAAGTCCTCGAACATGGGAGAAATTTTAAGTACTGGCTAACACAGGGGCCATCTAATTTCAACAGGACTTGATGCAACTTCACGCCTCACACGAGTGCCATGATGTTTTGCGGCGCATGCTTCCAATGATTCTAAATGGCGCCTGAGTCAATGATGAACTCCCATGTTCGAGGACTTTTGATAAGTTGTGTATTTATATGGAGAATCTCCAAAACGATAAAATGAAATTCGATAATCAATCTACGGCTATACCTTCCCTCAGGGACACAGCCGGTCAGGAAAGGTTCAGAACGTTGACGACAGCCTACTACAGGGGTGCAATGGGAATCCTTCTTCTCTACGATGTAACGAATTCAGAGTCTTTCAGCAATGTGCCATACTGGATTCGCAATATAGAGGAGGTGAGTTATTGAGAACAATTATGCGGCCAATCAACACGAAAAGGCCCTAACGTGTAAACAGTATTTTGGTGAGATTTGACATTTTGATTTCAGTGCCAAGTATACTTGTCACTGAAATCAAAATGTATAACATATATGCTCACAAATTATAGCCAGATAAAATTTCATTGAAGCAACATCAAGATCCTGGTAGCTTCTTTTTTAGTGAATCGAGTTTGATTTTGTGGATTTGGGAATCAGCCCGAAAATAGGGACAATGGTCGCGGTGCATGGACAATCCTTTGTCTCTCATACGTTTACAGATTGAAATTAACTTGTAAGAAAGTTCGGCTCCAGTTACAAAATTCTGTATTCGTCGGCCACTGACTCGATTATTTTGAACAAAATCACAAATAGAAAGACGGTGCGTATGGTTGGGTTTACTTCGAGCAGAACGCTTTAAGGAAGAAGTGGAGTACCTCCGGTATCTTCGTGTTGCCAAACTGTGTGTTGCTAGATGCGGCGTTTAAAGAGGGTATCATCTGCGGACAGAAGCGAAATACATGCGAGTGAATGGCGGACCGCGGTGCGATGCCCACAGAAAGTTAAATTTTTCCTGAACAAAGCGACGGATTTTGATGTGGTTGGGTATGGTGCAAAGCTAAAAAATGCGCGCTTTCAAACATGTATAATGATCTCAAACTTTCGTCGGGTAAAAACTCTTAAACCATTCCAACGTGATTATAATGCTCAATAAGTGGCGTAATTCGGCGCTTTGGCTGTCGCCAATTTTTATTTGTCCGCAAGAGGCGCGAATGTCGCTCGGTGGCCTACTGCGACAAGTAAAATACATTGCGACTATACGGCGGTCGCGGGTTGTCACCCACGGAATCTTAAATTTCTCTTGAACCGAGGAAAGCAGAAACATGAGCGATTTTGGACGTGTATAACAACCCCGAATTTTTCGCTGGTGAAATGCTCAAAAAATTTGAGATGCAAAAGTTTCCAAGAAAAGATGTGATAAAATTCCGGGTTCCTGCCTCACATTTCCAAAGATTGCGCGATTTTTTTTTTGTAACATAGTTTTGACCTGCGGAAGGTTGTAGAGGAAGCTTTCAGCTTTCCAAAAATACCAAAATCATTGAATTTGAACATCATTTGACCATTTTTGAAGAGGAAACGCGACATGGAAGCATAGGTACTTTTTTGTTGCGTCAAAAACAAAAAAATTCTTAGTCGTGTTTCTTCTCCATAAATGATGTTCCAATTCAATGATTTTGGTATTTTTGGAAAGCTGAAACCTTCCTCTATAACTCTTCCACATGTCGAAACCATGTTACCACGGGAAAATTCGCGGCCTCATCCCCGCTTATTTTTGTGCAGAAAACAAAATGAATGCTTCCGCTTCGCGTCATTTCTTTTTTAAAAGAGCCAAATGGTGTTCAAATGCAATGATTTTGGTGTCTGGGATAGCTGAGGGCTTCCTCTACAAACCCTTCCGCAGGTCAAAACCATGTTATAACGGAAAAAATCGCGCAATCATTGAAAGTATTCAGCAAGAACGCAAAATTTTATCTTGTCAAAATTTGAACATATTTTTTCCCCGCATGACTTTCAAGTTTTGCCCGTGAAAAGTTCGGGATAATTTTATAGTCCTGAAAAGGTCTAATTTTAAGCTTTCCAACACAAAAATTTTGATCAAAATCCGTCATTTGGTTCCAGAGATATTAAACTGTTCGTTGCCGATGCACAGCGACGCATAAATGAACCAGAGCCAGGAAAACCGGCCTCTTGACGCGACGGCAGAGAAAGGAAAAGAGCGAAAATTGGCGCTCGGTGGGCGGGGAAGGGCAATGAGAGTTACGGCACTTATAAGTATTAGAATCACGTTGACCATTCGGGGAACAAAAGTGTTCAAGTTTCGATGTTATAAAATTTCGGGTTCCTGCCAGGTATTTTCAAAGATTGTGCAATTTTTTCCGTTGTAACATGGTTTCGACCTGCGGAAGAGTTGTAGAGCAAACCTTCCAGTTTCCAAAAATACCAAAATCATTGAATTTGAACACCATTCGGCAATTTTCTGGCCTGAGACGTCGCGGCCTCTTCCCCGCTCAAAAAAATCCAAGGCGCGTTGTCTCAGGCCATAAAATTGCCGAATGGTGTTCAAATTCAATGATTTTGGTATTTTTGGAAACTGGAAGGTTTCCTCCACAACTCTGTCGAAGGTTGAAACCATGTTGCAACGGAAAAAATTGGACAATCTTTGAAAATACCTGGCAGGAACCCGGAATTTTATAACATCGAAACTTGAGCACTTTTGTTACTCGAATGATTTAGGAGTTTTACCCGACGGAAGGTTGGGATCATTATACATGTGTGGAAGCGCTCATTTTTCAGCTTTGCACCACACGAAACCATTTCAAAATCCATGGATTTGTTCAGGAAATATTTTACTTTCTGTGGGCATCGCACCGCGGTCCGCCATTCACTCGCATGTCTTCCTTCAAACGTTATGGATGAACTGTTGACGTGAGCGCCGCTCTACCGGCAGGCAACAGCGAATGATGACGCAACAATGCAATTTTCTCACAGCGGACACACTATCTTGCTCCATTCGTCCTGCTTCGAGTGTGTTCTTGAAATTCAAATAAATGGCAATGGGTGCCTGAACTTTCAATAGGTCCGTACACGTTGTTTCATTTGAAGATGCAAATGCGTTACAATCTGCGTAGAAAATTTCCCATC
>JASGXE010010173.1:0-29161 GCA_030068105.1 Sinentomon sp. SZTP_YWyxl
GGTTCGGGCTTGCCCGTTCATGTTTTGGAACGCTTGCGCTGCGTTTGCGGTTCCAGCTTCGGCAGGAACGTTTCCGGCCCATCGTTAATGTCAGGGGACATGCGGTGGGCGGCCAGAGGCCATATTTGTGAAGCATGTGGTCACCTTCAATGTACCCCTCCCCAACGGATACGTGGATATTTTTGATATTTGTATTTTGACGTGCATCTCACGACTCCTTAGACTATTTAGTCCTCCCCCACATGGTGGTTGCAATGGGTTGTCTCGAAGAGCCTGATACCGATGGACCGGCAGGAGAATAATTTGTGTGTAGGCCCAAAGTCCAAAGGGTTTTCCGGCATCTTGGTTGTTTTGTATTGTTCACTTTGGAATTGTCCTGGCAGATGAACGGTGTTGGTTAATCGAGAGTTTGTGAAGAAATACGTGAAGGGAATGTGTAGACTGGATTTAACGAAGTTTGGGTTGAGATACGCTGATGATGATGGTACTACAGTGTTGATGAAAAAAAAGGATTCCGTTGTTCCAACCATTTTTTGAAGATTTTGTTTTTTTATTTTGTGATTGCATTTTACTTTGTAGATATGGGGAGAGTGGTAAAATGTGTGCAGATTTTCTTTTTCATTTCCTTTCAAACAAAAATAAAAAAAAAAATAAAACAAAATAAAAAATTAAAAATACAAAATACAAAAAAATAACAAAAATGCAAAAACAAAATAAAAAAATAAAATAACCCGGCCGTGTGCAAAACCCTCCGGTGACGAAACCTCCGAATGCTGGAAGGTAGTCTACCCTGGTGGCCGGGGAATGCGGGCCTAGCAACCCGTAGCCAGTATTGCACAACCCCGCTCTTCTCCGGTGGCAGGAGAGGGGCAGGGTATTGGACATTGAATATACGAAGTTAGGTTACGTGAGGTGAGGTGAGGTGTGGCCGGGGTTTTGGTTCATCGAGAGGAGTTGGGTTGGGTGTAAGGGGCCAGGTCAAATGAGAGTGGGCAAGTCGAGCATAGGTACAGGGAAAGACTGAACATGGTCAGACAGAGATAGGTTAGGTTAGGTTAGGGGAGAGAGTATTAAGGTTCCTATTGGTGCCTCAATTGCGATCATGGAGATGACTCATCCGTTCCATGGAAAATTTGGAACACCCTGTGAGTCACCTGCTGTCGCATGTCAATCAAAGGGATTAGTGACGTCACTAATCCCTTTTGATTGACGCGCCCCATACCTCCTTAATACTCTCTATCGTGAGAAGGCCAGTTGAGATGAGGAAGGGAGCCAAGGGAGTCTGTTCCAATTCCAGACTGTCCATCGGAAAAATGAAGCTTCTATTTTCCTGAAGGTGACGCTTTGGCTGTTTCAAGAGACGAACACTTGGAAGGCTTCGCTGTTATGGTCTGCAATATCTGATATTCCATTTTTGCCTTTTGGTCATTTTGACGACGGAATTACAAAACCATAATCCCAAATTGTTTTTCAAATTATCAAAATTATGAATTTTGCTTCCCCTCTTGCTGAGGACAGTGGTCACTCGAAAAACACATCTTTGGATTTGACAACGACAAACGGTGTTGCAAACGACGAAAACCAAAGGCACTTTTGCGTGTCGCACGAAAGTCGCACTTTGGTCTGGTTCAACCGATCTATTAGCCAGGGGCATTGTTTTTCCAAAGAAGCATGAATTTTTGTCCGGTGATCCGCATGTGCAGTGCATGTTCGCATCGGATCTCGAGCCAAATTGCATTATTGCATGTACTGAACGGAGTAATCCGCGATGGAGTCATAGTCATAGACAGGTACCTACCTGCCTATACATATGATGGGAAAAGCACAGGATAGGATGCATTAGCATGTAGGTACAGTTTGATTCAAAAGAAACTCAATTCAAGGTTGCCCTTCACTCGCACGAAAAAAACATTGATTTTTTCTTGCCTAAAGCGATCTGAACCCGACCTAACCCTGTCCTAAAAAATAAATGCTCGTTTGGGGCCCCGACCTGCCATCTAAGTCGCGACAAGGTTTGTAAACTGGCCAATGGGTGCCAGTTTCAACGAATGACGTGACGTCCCATACGTGCTTGGTTCCTATCGCTGCGAAGGTGGGGCTGTTGACGTCACAATGAGCTGCGTTTTGATATGCGCTGAGACATAGCTTCATTGAGACCCAATTTGGAACACTCCATGTGTTCCAAATTGGAACACATGGAGTGTTCCAAATCGCTCATGTGTTCCAAATTTGTGACAGGAATATGGTGTTCCAAGAGCAAACAACGTGTTCCAAACAATGTTCAGAAAAGAACACTCCAATCTAAGCACATGTTTAAAAAGGTGTTCCCAAGGTGTTCCATATCGAAACCTCATGCTTAGAGTGTAGGTTATAGGCTAGTTTCAGACAAAATCTATCCAAACCTAACCTAACCTAACGAAATCTAACCTGACGATGTGTGGGTTCCTTGAATCGGTGTCACCAACCAATCGAAAGCCGTCGCTTCTTGCGCCGCGCTGGTCGAGGCAGGGAGAGTCAAAGGACGACAAGATAAAAACGCCCAACGTCACGGCATCCAAAAACTGAAAGGAAAGAGATAAATAATTGATTATTGAACTTTGTTTTTTAATTAATTATGAGAGAAATAAATTAATTTACATGATTCTAATAAAAGCTTTAATCAACACGTGTTCCCTCTCGGTGCGACATCCCAAATAATATAGGTATTTATTTTTTATTTTTTTAATTTTAGCAAAAAAACAGCGGGAATGAATTGGCGCTATTTGTACGCTTAAGCATAGTCAGATCAAGTAAAAACTATGAGGGTCAAATCAATTAAAAAAAGAAGAAGAAACTATCAACCAGGCATACAAATTCACAAAACAAGGTCATTGACTGGTGCGATAGGAGAGAAGAGGACGGGTTTCCTGAACAAAGGGTGAATTTGATGGAAGACAGTTCCAAGCTGCGATAGTCAGAGGGACAAAAAGAATTCGCAAAAGCATCTTTTCTTTTTACTATAAGGCTGTGTCAGGTTCAACCCGTTGTCCGTTAAAATAAAGACGCCAGCTGCCGCATGACAATGTATAGCGACCGACAATTCGAAGGCGATTCCAGTTATAACAACAAATTGTCTTTACTTATCGAGTGACTTTTGAACCAAACTGTATTCGACAAACCAAAACGGAGAGGCGGGGTCATCGGGGGAATTAAATTATATAGGTCTGGGGGTGGGTTGGCCTTCGAATATGGAGGGACTAGCGATGGATAAAAATGAAAGGAAGTTAACTTTTGACATAATGGAAATAAGCTTCATCTCATCACTTCGAAAAAGGCTCTCTTTCTACAGAGTTTTTCAAAAGTCTCTTGCCAATTTTGTTTTTGCAATCTGCTTGTGTTGCTCTTCCCACATTTATCAGACACCTGATTTTCCAGATATAAGTACCTGATTTTTCAGATAAGTACCTGATTTTCCAGACATCTGATTTTTTCAGGTAGCTGATTTTTCAGATACATATCTGATTTTCCAGATGCCTGATTTTTCAGAAACCGTATTTTCCAGTTATCTACCTGATTTTTCAGATACGTGATTTTCCAGATACCTGATTTTTCAGACACCTGATTTTTCAGATAGTAATTTTTCAGAGACTTCAAACACTGCATGGGGCTAAAAAAAAAACCCCGACACCCAAGCTCCCGTGAAATTGCCGGAAAACTGCAATGTACCCATCTGGGGTTGTCTAGTTACTTTTGAAATATCCTGTACATATTTCATATATCGCATATATTGATGGATTCGTCTTCCTCTCTCTCTCTTATTTAGAATAAAGGTATCTCGAAGGCAAAACAAAAGACGGACGTGCTCAGCTCGATGATGAGAAAACTAGAAGGCAAATTTGGCAGCTTGTTGCTCCAAGGCAAAAAGACAGGGGTGCTCTTGAAAATAGAGGCCCAAAAATTGGTGGGAATCATGCCTAAATATGTGGGGGTAATTTGCCCTCATCCACCGTGAACGACAATACCTGAGATTTACCACCAGGCTTTCACAACACTGTTCACTTTTCCAGGGTACAAGCAACGCCTGTCCAAGGGTGGAAGAACTTTAAAAGTTTCAAGAGAACCTCTGTATTTTCCTTGCCCTGGTTAGACAATGAGGACCAATATAAATTTTATATCATCAGGTGTTTGAAGGACTGAGACCCTTTGATAACGTAATAAACGTATTGGAATTTAATGGCCAATGCATTCTTGACCTCCGCTGCACAAAACATGCCTCGTTCCCTGCGTTCGCATATGCATCCACACATCAGTCCGTTCCATACAAAGCCCTTGATCGAAAAGCCCATGCATAAATCTTGACATCTATACATAGTCCGCCAAAACTCAACGAACAGAGACGGAATTCTTATAGGCACACGAACAGTAGGCGCTACACTCTAAACAAGAGGTTTCGGTATGGAACACCTTGGGAACACCTTTTTTAACATGGGTTGGAACACGTAGTGTGTTCATGGAACACCATTTTCCTGTCACAAATTTGGATCACACATGCGATTTGGAACATGTGTTCCAAATCTCTTATGTGTTCCAAATTGGTGATACGAGAATGGCGTTCCAAGAACACACTATACGTGTTCCAACCCATGTTAAAAAAGGTGTTCCCAAGGTGTTCCATACCGAAACCTCTTGCTTAGAGTGCGTCGCAAAACGCGACATGTTGTCATTGATTCTTTGTCGCCTGAGTTCGTCATGAACTCCTATATGTTTGAAGACTTTGGCGTGGTGTGTATAAAATCACGTGACTCACACGCTGATCCCTGCCATTCCGTGGCCATTTTTTCCCATCCGCATCAACACCTTGTCAGTCAGGCGTCATCATATGAGCTTTCTTTTCTTCAGAGTGAGGTGTGAACCCTTGAGCTGCGATGAAAAGACATCAAAAAATAGCTGCACGTCAAACAAAATTGGTTTTACATTTGAAAAGGATTCGACGAAACGTGGCCCCATGCACAGCAAAGAAGAATAACGAAAAACCCACCTTGTTACTGGTACATACCTATATTTACACTGCGCGCCAAAATCCTTCGACATTTTCTGTTCATCTCCAGTACCTATAGCCATTTAGAATCAATGGCACCATGCGCCGCAAAACACCATGACATATTCGTTGTAAGGCGTGAAACCGCATCAAGTGCTGTTGGAAACCGATGGCCCCTGTATCAGACAAGACCTTCAAAATTTCTCCTATGCACGTCAAGACTTTTGGACGATTCTGTAAAACACAATTCCTTTAGCGCGTGATCCTTTTTCAAAAGGTATTCGGGAATCTGCAACCCGATGTATTTTCTCTTTTCAAAACCCGGTAGCTCAAACCATTATAGGCTTTTGTCCACTTCAGCGGCCTGTCGCCGGACATGTGCTGTCAAGCCATACGACATTAGCCTCACCAATTTCCTCACCAAGAGAAGATCCCATAGGTGAAAGCCTCACCAAGAAAAGAAAAGCCCCACCAAGAAAAGAAAAGCCTCACCAAGAAAAGAAAAGCCTCACCAAGAAAAGAAAAGCCTCACCAAGAAAAGAAAAGCCTCACCAAGAAAAGAAAAGCCTCACCAAGAAAAGAAAAGCCTCACCAAGAAAAAAAAGCATCACCTAGAAAAGAAAAGCCTCGCCAATAAAAGAAAAGCCTCACCAAGAAAAGAAAAGCCTCGCCAAGAAAAAAAAGCCTCGCCAATAAAAGAAAAGCCTCACCAAGAAAAGAAAAGCCTCGCCAAGAAAAGAAAAGCCTCGCCAAGAAAAGAAAAGCCTCACCAAGAAAAGAAAAGCCTCACCAAGAAAAGAAAAGCCTCACCAAGAAAAGAAAAGCCTCACCAAGAAAAGAAAAGCCTCACCAAGAAAAGAAAAGCCTTACCAAGAAAATAAAAGCCTCACCAAGAAAAGAAAAGCCTCACCAAGAAAAGAAAAGCCTCACCAAGAAAAGAAAAGCCTCACCAAGAAAAGAAAAGCCTCACCAAGAAAAGAAAAGCCTCACCAAGAAAAGAAAAGCCTCACCAAGAAAAGAAAAGCCTCACCAAGAAAAGAAAAGCCTCACCAAGAAAAGAAAAGCCTCACCAAGAAAAGAAAAGCCTCACCAAGAAAAGATCCCAGGTGAGCCTATGATATACTATTTGCAAATATTTGAAAAACTTTGAAAAGTGTGAGAAAAACCATACAGAGTGTGAGAAACCCCCTTGGATAACGGTTGCCTGTTTCCAATCTGATGGGAATTTGCCCAACATAAACAAGGACGGAGATCGGAGCGGTAGGAGGCAAAGCAAGTTATTTTATTTAAGAGCCTCCCTGGAGCTCCATCCGGCCTTGTAGGAGCCCTTTTTTCCTCGGGTCAAGAATTGACGCATTGCGTTGAAGCTATACACTCTAAACATGAGGTATCGGCATGGAACACCTTGGGAACATCTTTTTTAACATGAGCTCATAGATGGGAGTGTTCTTTTCGGAACATTGTTTGGAACACGTATAGTGTGTTCTTGGAACACCATTTTGCTGTCACAATTGGAACCCATGAGTGATATGGAACACTCCGTGCGTTCCAAATCACGCATGTGTTCCAAATTTGTGACAGGAAAATGGTGTTCCAAGAACACATCAGGTGTTCCAAACAATGTTTTCGGAAAGAACCTCCCATCTAAGCCCATGTTAAAAAAGGCGTTCCCAAGGTGTTCCATACCGAAACCTCATGTTTAGTGTGTAAGTGTGGGGTATAACATCTGATGGGGATATATCTTGCTTTCTGACGTATATTAGTCAATATGGACTCAATCCAATTTCAAAGAGAAATGCCCAAGATGTTTTCCTGGAAGAATATGTGAATATTTGTTCCGTCTAAAAAACTACTTGCTTGCGAAAAGTTTATAAACTTTAGGTACTTGTCCGCAATTGAAAAGATCTGCGAAGCAACTGTGGGAGATCCCACCGCGTCTTCCAGACCAAAAACCTCCCAAAATATCCAATTCGAAACTTGTGTTATTGTTATGATGATTGCAAGTGGTGGCATGATTTCAAGAATAGCTTTTTAGTTCGGCGGTTTTTTAGTCCAAACAAAAACAGACGGCGCATCAATTGAATCGGCCAGAATCAAAAGGTCATAAGTCCATATTTCGGAGGTTTACAGTGATGGCGAACAATCTGGTTAGCAACAATTGATCTCGCAGTTAGCAATGAAAAGGGAAAAGTTTTCAGATTGTCCTTCGATTCCACTTTACATATAGGATTTCACAATGAGAAAACTTTCATTTCTATTCCGCATAATTTTTATTTAAAAATCTCTGCGAAGCTGGTCGAGAAACCAACAGAAACCCATTGTTGAATATTTGCATTGTTGCGGACAATGGTGGCTATGTAAAATAGAATATAGCCCCGTGTAAAAGGCTGTGTAAAATAAAATCAGGGGTCAGAGCGTATAGTCCCAAGTATGGACTCATTTTACACTTGTCACGTGAATGTGACAAAGATTCCTTTGTTGAAAACTGAGTTCAATCCTTGCCAACACGATAATTCGTCCAACTGTCAACCTCCTATACATATGGACTTGTGTCCTTTTTATTCTCACCTATTCAATTTGTAAGATCTGCAAAATAATATTCTGAGGAAAACTGCAATAGCCATTGACGAAGGGGCCTATTTCAAATGGAATTCAGCATTCGCAATATCGACTTGAACCACAAAGCCGTGTGTTGCAACGGGTGTGTCTTTTCATGCGAGACTGCGCGAATTTCGTTTCCAGATTCGAGCAGACAAGCATTTGAAGACACATCTGCGCCATTTGAAGAAAGGGAGCGGGGTGCGTGCGCCCTGCAGACTGCCTCAACGCATGGCGCCTAAGTCAACCAAAAGCTGCAATTTGTGCTGATCAGAGGCGTGCGGGTTGCATACGCCATGGATTAGTTAGGCGCTGATTTCGCAAACTGTTTCTGAGAGTAGGAAAAATGGGTGACCAGGAAAAATTCTTCTCGCATATGCTGTGTCTTCGCAGAGATCGTCTTTCAGAAGAAATTCAGCATTTGATGCGTGCGTAATTCCACTGTCATGGGTCCAGATTTTTCCTTATGGAAATTACTGAAACAAATTTTTTTGTCGGTATTTACACTCTAAATTTGAAGTTTCCGTTTTGAACATTCTTGGAACACCGTTTTAAACATGAGCTTAGATGGCAGAGTTTTCTTTCCACACGTTTTTGGAACACGAACTGTGTTCTGGGAGCACCATTCTCCTGTCGATCGCAAATTTAGAACACAATAAGCAAATCCATGTGTTCCAAATCGTTCATGTGTTCCAAATTTGAAGACAGGAAAATAAACAGGAAAATAAAGGAAATAACGGTCCAAGAACACATGAACTGTTCCAAAGATGCTTCGAAAGGAACACTTCCTTTTTAGCTGTGTTGCGAAAGGTGTTCCAAAAGTGTGAACTTTTTCCAAGATTGAAAATGCGGAACGCAACGTCTATTATGGGGAAGAACATAATCGATATGCATGTAGACAGTCGGGAGAAATTTTTGCCCAAACATTTCATTTTTGCCCTAACATAAATAAAATCAGTCAATGCATGGAGCAGATTGCCTGGAGGAGCTAAACGAATACAAGCTACTTTTCAGCTCAACCATGCTCAGAACTCTCTGATCTGGGCAGGCGGGAAAGTCTCCTCCTAATTGGAATGCTCAATGGCTATGAGAAAAAAATTTCTCCTATGTTCGAGGACTTATGGATTACCCAGTATATTCCTGATCCCTCAATCGTATAGGTATTATCATCTGTTGCTGTCAGTTATTGGCTGGTTCTCTGCTCCATCTATCCTCAGAGCACTATGTTAGATTCATGATCATCTTACTGCAAGCTGTCAGCCATACAATCTCAAGTCAAGACTCGAGCTCTGCTTTTATAAAGCTTCAAGCTTCATTATTGCTTGATCTGCCAATCTATTTAAGACAAAGTGCAAACATGTTTATTCTTCGCCTTTCTTTTCTTTTTTCTCGGTTTCAGACACATATCAGTCGTATCTCAAGAAATATAAGAAAGAACAGTGGCAAGGAAAATACTTTATCCACACTGTGTCTTCATATCAACAGACTTTCTCAAATTCATCGTACAGAGTCAGGAGTTCATTTTCAACTCAGGCGCCATGCGATAAGTATGGCATCAAGACCTGTTGAAATTATGCAGATCGCCTCTGTATTTGCCAGACCTTTGAAATTTCTGCAATGTGTTGTGGCGGCGAAAACAATGTACCCGTTCATGTGTTTTTTCCATTTTACTGTTGCTTACTGAAACGTTTTTTCTTTCTTTTACTCAAATGCAGGTTGCAGAAATTAAAGTGCCGGATTTTCTTTCTTTCTGAGGGTGTCAAATTTTGACCTCGATGACAAAAAGAGGATCTTTAATTTCTGCAACATGGAATATTTACCAAAATCTGAACGGTCACAAATTTTACATGTGTGAGCATATTAATTCAGCCGCCACTATACCTTCACTGTGCAGAACGAGAATCTCCGAAAGTGTGCCGCCTGAAAACGAGCTGCGTGCCAGGCAAAAAGCTCATCATCTGAGATCTGTTTGTTGTTTTTTCTGTCTGCGCTTGTGTGCGGGTGCGTGTGGGTGCGGGCGTGTGGCTGGGTGTGGGTGCGTGGATGTGTGTCTGGGGTAGCTTTCTTGCTTTTGCAGAAGTAGAGTATCTGTTTCGCAGCCATGTTTTTCAAGCTCGACGTTCCTGATTCGACTTTGCAGACAGTCCGTTCCCTGATCCGAATGCACAGAGCCATTTTCAAGGGGTTCATGTGGCTTCACTGCGACTGCATTGTGCCGAACGCAAAAACGGGTTTTAACTCATTTTCTTTTAATTCTGACGGAAATCATGCGAAATACACTCTAAAAATGTGGTTTACTTTTGCTTTTGGAACACCTCCTTGCCAACGGTTTGGATGGTGGAGCACTTCGGAGTGCTTCTTGCGCTCATGTCACACATTTGGAACGTATGCCCAATGTGGAGCACATGAAGTGTTCCAAATCACGTGTGTTACAAATTGGGAAAATTGTATTCTACAAACACACGTGTTCCAAAAACGTTCCAAAAACGTTCCCAAATGAACGCTTCCTTGATTTTGCCCGTGTTCCAAAAGTATACTCCAAAGGAAACCCCCAGTTTGCAGTTTTGAAATTGATCACCTCAACAAGGCAAAGTGTGCCGTAAATTGATATTCATATGCATTTGTCGAACGTATGTGAAGTCGATATAGGGAGCTTTCTGTAGATCCTGCTTTCCTCGTTAATAGCTCCCAATAAGTTATCTGCAAAGCCGAACCGAACCGATCCGAACATGTTAAACCGTCTCAGCGATATAGCTCTGGTTTCCATAGCTTCTGGAATTTCTGAAACAGTGGCAAACGCTACAGGAACACTCAGCAAAGCACAGCACGCTAAACAGGCGATATCGCAGACCAAACTTTGAGACTGACAGCCGATACGACTCCAGCTCCTGTCGAGACAACCCTAAAACCAGTTGAAAAAACACTGAAAGATGGGGAGAGAGAGAGAGGGAGAGAGAGAGAGAGAGAGGTGAAGAAAAAACTGAGCCATAGAACCGTGAGGTTAGTCAGCCATCCCACGTCACCTTTTCATTCGAGAGAATTGGACTTGGCGCAAAAAGTGAGATGCACGGACACAAACGGCGAGCGATTGACCTTTCGGCGAGATGAGTTGAAATACGCATCATGACGTCACTGCGAGAAAACCAGAAGTGATCTCTCGCGGCGGTCAGTGACAGACGACGCTCCGAACAAATTGCTGTGAAACCTTTTTACAACGCAGCCAATATAAGGCTGAATGAAGCGAAAGCTCCATGACGCAGCGGGTATACTGTTTAGGCCTTGTGGCAAGATCTACTTCCTGGAAAAAATTCATGGATTGTGGACGAAAAACTTCAAAAGTTACGACCAATATTAGTTCGTAGTTGCCACTTTGTCATTCTCGAGTCTGGATCCATTCAAAAAACGCGCTCTCCTGCCCGCCAGGAAAGCGTCCATGAGGAGGACGGGGTGGGTGAGAGCAATGCCCAGGCTGCTCATGCTGCACGAGAAAATGCAATCAGTGGAGAGTTGAACACGCTTGGAGAAAAGCCGCACAACAACTGCGCGCGCTGCATTGCTCTGCCCACCAAGGGTCTTCGAATAAGAGCAAATTTTCACATGCCTGCAGGCGTTTGAAATTTGTGATATATGATATGGCCGCAAATCAGGTGCTCTTGCGTTGGGGGTCGCGAGACTGCACATCGTGAGTGTGTCTGCTGGACGGCTCAAACTAGCTTCATAAACAGTGCCTTTGAAAATGTTGACTTTTTAAACTGACTGAAAAAGTGACTGCAAACAGTGACTGAAAAAAGGTGCTGAAAAAGCAACTGAAATGAAAATGAGTGAAAAGGTGGCTGAAAAATTGACTCTGAAGAAAGTGACAGAAAGAGTTCATGGAAAAGTGACTGAAAACAGTTACTTCAAGTGACTGAAAAAGACTGAAAAATTACTGAAAAGTGACTGAAATGACTGAAAACGTGACTGAAAAAGTGACTTAAAACGTGGCTTAAAAAGGGACCAAAAAGTGACTGAAAACGATACTGAAAAAGTGATTGAAAAAAGTGACTGAATATGGTAACTTTCAAGAAGCGAGTTTTGAAAAATATAACCTTTCAAAAAATGACTGAAAAATGACTTTAAAACAAGGAACAAAAAAATAAATTTTCAAAAAATGACTTCAAAGGAGGAATCTATAAAAAAAGTGGCTTTTTCCGAAAAAACGGCCGTTAGAGTTACAGTTCGTCGCGGAACGGCAAAAATTCCTTGCATCTCTCACAATGTTCTGGATTTTTAATTTGGACGCGTTTGAGCTCAAATAGGGGATGGGCCAACTTTCCATACGTGTACCCATCTTCGCCTTTCCTTGTGAATCCGCTCCCTTTGTTTTCAAAGCAAGCGATATTTATGTTTCAACATCTGCCAAGCTCTGCTGCGCTTTCGTTTAACTTTCAACTTGCAAGCGAACTGCACGCATAGGAACTTTCATAAACTACAGCACATCCACCAGAATAATTCTTCGAATATATTGGAGAAATTTCAAAGGTCCGGTAAATACAAAAGGGTCATCCAATTTCAACAGGTCTTGATGCAGTTTCACGCCTTACACGTGTGTCATGATGTTTTGCGGCGCATGTTGCCATTGAATCCAAATATCGGCATGTGACAGTCCCTCTGTATAGTAGCAGCGAAATTAATGTACCCATATACTGTAAAAAATGCGACTGCTCAGATTTTAACAAAAAACCCATGCTGCATACATAAATGATCTTCCGAGGTCAAAGTCTGACAGCCCCAGAAAGCACTGTTGAAATCAGGCACTTTAATTTCCACTGCATATGCCTGCAAAGAAAGAAAAAAGTTTCGGAGGCAACACTCAAATGGAAAAAAACACATGAATGAGCAAATACCGCCGCATACTCCTATATGTACGAAGAATTTTGGAGCACGGTGTACAACGTTCAGGCATCGGCAGTTCGATTTTGGAAGACGTCGGCTTTCAAAGCTTCCTCGTGTTAGCTACTGGCTTCTTCGAGCTCTTGAAGCTCACTCATTTTCGATCGGTTTTACGGCTTCCAAGAAGAAGTTCGGGGCCTGAGATTTACAGAACATTGCCCGCTTCCCTCGCGATGTTTGTTTTTCAAAAGGCAAACAATTTGCCAGATGGGGATAAATCCAAGTATAGCCTAAAATAGCCATTGCAGTCTTCAAGACTATACACTCTAAACATGAGGTTTCGGTTTTGGAACACCTTGTGAGCACCTTTTTTGACATGGACTTTGGTGGGAGTGTTCTTTTAAGAACATTGTTTGGAACACGTACGTGCGTGTTCTCGGAACACCATCATTATCCCATCACAATTTGGAACACATGAGTGATTTAGAGCACTTGGAGTGCTCCAAGTTGCTCATGTGTTCCAAATTTGTGACAGAAAAATGGTGTTCCAAGAACACACTACGTGTTCCAAACGATGTTCCGAAAAGAACACTCCCATCTAAGCCCATTTTAGAAAGGTGTTCCCAAGGTGTTCCAAACCGAAACCTCAGTTTTAGAGTGTATAGAGAATGTCTGTAAGTCTAGCTGTGCTGGATTCCTTTCCGCGGATTGCAGGCCGGAAAAGCCGCTTTTCACAAAACAAAGCCGGGGATTCGTTAAACACGCGATCAACTCCGCATATGTGAGCGGTGTGTGTGTACCAACATGTGCAGCGTTGGGACCAAAACACAAAACATAACCTCCGAAAACTTGCGAAAACTTTGGTCAAAACCATATACAGAGTTTCCCAAAAGTCACTTGACAATCCCAGACAAGTGCATTGAAGTTTTGAAGCAATTCTGGAAGCTTGGAGTGGAGTTTGTTCCAATTCCAGTGGATAACACCTGTAGTAGGCAGCCTGCCCAATCCGAACCTGAAATCTGTGGAAATAGCCCCACAAAAGAAGATTGAAAACTGGCAAATAGCAGGGGTTGTCAAGTGACTTTTGGGAAACCCTGTATAGGTAGGTATACGCATCTAGCTGGATTCTGGAATTGTTTTCTCCCCGAGGAGGTTTCAGCAGGCTTAAATTTGAAAAGGACTCACAGACTCATGCGAAAAGGTGCGTGCGGGCATGTGTGGCGGCTGACGAATTTTTGGGAATTTTAAACTTCCGATGGACAGCGAGGACTATAAGGTTTGATTACTTTCTGGAGGGTTTGGCAACTTTCCATGGGGGTTTGCCGTATTTCTGGTGGGTTGATGACTTTCTGGGGGATGTGTGACCTTCTGGGAATTCTTGCTGAAGTCACTGCCAATCGCAAGTTTTTTACAAATTTGGAATACGTGCGATTTGGAACACTTCATGTGCTCCAAATCTCGAGGTATGTGTTCCAAATTAAAAATAGCGTTCCAAGAACACATTAGGCGCTCCAAATACGTTCCAACAGGAAACCCTCTGTTTAAGTCGGTGTTAAAAAAAAGTGTTCCGCAAGGGTGTTCCAAGGGTGTTACAATCGGAAACCTCTTTTTTATAGTGTATCCTATACATCCCGACCTCACCAACAACAAAATCCAAACCAACATCACTAAAATTCCATTGGAGCTTTCGAGCTCCAATGGAATTTTCTCCCAGTTGTGAATCTCTGACTCCGGCCAGACCAACAAGACGGATTTGAGACGAAACTAGATGATCCCAATCAAGATGTATTTTCATCTGTGGGCCATACCAAATCCCAGAATAGGTACAAGGCCCGCAATTGGGATCAATTTGACACAAAGGTTTTGGACCGCACTACATTGACTCATCAAGATGGGTAACTAAAATAACCCAACACTGATCGAATTAAAACCTTTTCCCACGGCTTCATATTTGACCCACATACTGAGGTATATTTATATTCATTCAATGTTGGGTCACAGCAATGCTTCAGACGATTCCATGAGTGACTCGTGCGGTACCCATTCGATTCGTGGTTAAATTGGGGATTCGGTTAAATTGGGGAATCGGTTGAATTGGGTTTGAAGCGGGCTCGGCCAGACCTGTATGATGGGCCATTTTCAGGACCCTCATTATGGGCGATATTTTAAAGGAATGTTATAACAGGGGCCATGCATCGGATTTCAACAGGGTTTGGTGTAACTTCACGCCTTACACGCGTGTAATGATGTTTTGCGGCGCATGCTGCCATTCATTCTGTGTTCGAAGACTTTTGACAAGGAGTTGCTCTCGCCTCCAACATTCCAAAATGCCGCCATTCAATCAACGGCAACTTTCACATGTCAAAAATAAGTTTCTTACAGGTTTTTTTGTCTCTGTCAAAAAATTGGCAAATTGCTGACCTGTTGAAAACAACAAACCGAATATCGATTCTGGCCAAAAGTGTTTTGCGTGGGGTCTGTGGCCAAAAGAGTGCAGAAAAAGCACGATTGGAATGTTGCAATTGGAATGTTGGAATGTTTTGAAAAACGATGGAGAAAACGGATCGATTTTCAATATTGATATCTACACCACCCGCCAAAACGCTCCGAACACGGGAGTTCGTTCTTGTACTCAGGCGCCATTTCGAAATGACGACAAGCATGTGCCGTGAAACACGACGTTCGTGTAACGCGTGAAACCGGATCGAGCTCTGTTAATTGGGTGGCCTACTGCGGATACACTTTGGAGTTTCTCCTGTTTTCCAATCGTTCTGGCGGATGAGGTAAAATTTGGCTGTTCGTTGATTTTGGGTTCTCATGTGGCTGGCATGACTTGCATTTTTGCAAAATAGGCCGATTTGGGGATTTCAAGTCGCATATTTCCTTCAAGTTGCTGAATATTTGATACGCATGGGAAATTCCTATCAATTTTTGCGACATGCGAATATACGGACCCACCGCATGGCACCGAAGATGCAAAGATTTACGTGGACTTCTCATGTTACCCGATATTTTTGCTTTTCGATGTTTTGTCTTGACTGGCAATTCTCGTTGGAATGCGAGTTGAAAAAAAACTCAGCCACGAAAACTGAAATTCCAAAGAATCAATTTCGACCAAAACCAATTGGTACACTGGCGGCGAAATTAATGTACACTCAACACAAACACATGAAATTCATTACAAATTCATTGAAATCGTTGAAATCATTACAAATTCATTCAAATACCGACATTCAATTCAAATACATGAAAAATTGCGACTGCTCAGATTTTTGCAAAAATCCGTGCTTCAGACATTAAAGATCCTCTTTTGTAACCGAGTTCAAAATCTGACAACCCAATGAGAAAGCTTTGTTGAAATCTGGCGCTTTAATTTCTACCTCCAGCATCAGAGTAAAAAGAATAAGAAGAAAAGCTTCAGCGGCAACGTCAAATGGGAAAAACACGTGTATGGGTAGGCTACATTAATTCCGCCACTACTATACCTGCGAATGGCGATCACATCTTTGAAAATAGAAAAAGAAAGAAATGGTTGTCACGCATGACGGAAGAACACGGTGTGCACAAATCAAAATCTCAGTTGACCACACTCTAAATCGAAGGATTCCGATTGGAACACCTTTGTAACATCCTTGTTTTTTTGCACAGCAGAGGAAAATTGTTCCTTTCGGAATAATTTTATATTGCAATGGGACATTATCCATTTGCGCCAATAAAATTTTGGGCTCATCATCCATTTATGGGCACATTGTCCACACTCTAAACACGAAGTTCAGTTTGGAACACTATTGTTTGACATGGGCTTAGATAGGAAGTGTTCTTTAAGAACACTTGGTCTGTTATTGGAACACACTGAGTTTTCCATTTTCAGCGATTTGGAACACTTATTAAACACTTAAGGTTTTCCAAATCGCTCATGTGTTCCAAATCTGTGACAGGAATGTCACAGACTTGGAACACTCAGTGTGTTCCAAGAACACACCAAGTGTTCCATAAATGTTCCAATGTTAAAATATAGTAAAAACCAATGTTAAAATATGTTGTTAAAATTAGTTGTTAAAAAACCAATGGTAAACCAATGTTAAAATATAGTGTTCGAAACTGAATTTCGAGTTTAGAGTGATTTGTGGCAATAATGTAGGCACATGTAAAATACATAATAGGCACCCATTTATGGGTATATTATTGTTTCTGTGATTGTACATCGGCTGCAATGTCCGCAACAACAGGAAACGTTCAGTGGAAAAAAGCCGGACATTGCGGCCAGAATGGATGTGATGCTGCCTTCGGTTGTTTTTGGTGGACCATACCCGAAATGTCATGGGCCCACTCCCCCCACTTAGGCCTACAGGTGATTCCATGGCGAAGAAGCAATGCGTGCAGTTATGGATGATGCCGGAAATAATGAGCGAGTAAATGTTATAATTTATTTGGGTCGTCCCCTACCGCTTCGGGCACATGCGGTTCGAGCCGACATCATTCCTCGCATTTACATTTTTAAATATTAATGATTTGGAGTGAAATTTTACCGGAACGTTTTCTTTTAATAAGACAAGCGCAAGACGCATCTCAATTCGGCTAATAGAAATCAAATGGAAATAGTTTTAGACGCTCTGGGCCTCCTGATGCCACATGGACCTACAAGGTCCGTCAAAAGACCCTGCACAACCCGTTTTCGTTCCACAAAATGGTGTTCCAAGAACACACTGGACGTGTTCCAAACAATGTTCCGAAAAGAACATTCCCATTGGCCCATGTTAAAGAAGGTGTTCCCAAGGTGTTCCATACCGAAACCTGATGTTTAGAGTGTACATGTAGGTACGTGTAGGGTAATTTCACCTGATGGATCTGGAAAAAAGGAAAATGGTCTCAAGTGTGTTTCGGCAAATCAGAATTCCAGCAACAATGAAATGAAGCGGGAACCGTTGATTCAGCGCAGAAACAAAAATTTCGCGTGTTTCTTTCCGTTGAAAGATGTTTATGTGCAATCTGTGTCAAACGTTGTCGCTTTTTGAAAAGTGCACAGAAACGTTAAAAAGCAAAGATTTGCTTGCAAAAAAAAGTGGAACCAATAACAAAAATGCATCTTTGAATTTTTGTGAACACTCAGAAAGGTCAAGAACAAAATACAATCGAAATTCACCCATTTTTTTCGAAAAAAAACTGGATTGGGTTTCTTGTGAAAAAGGCTTTCGCAGAGAAGCAAAGTGATCGAGTTTTTATCAGGTTTCCCAAAAGTCACTTGACAACCCCTGCTATTTGCTGGTTTTCAATCTTCTCTCGTGGGGCTATTTCTACAGATTTCAGGTTCAGATTGGGCAGGCTGCCTGCTGCATAGGTGTTGTCCATTTGAGTTTTTACAAATTCCACTCCAAAGCTTCAAGAGTTGCTTCAAAACTGCAATGCAGTTTTCTGGGGTGTCAAGTGACTTTTGGGAAACTCTGTATATGCAAATTTTGCTTCCATGGGAACTGAGCCATCGCAAATAATTTCTGACATTCGCAAGCACGAAACAAAAGGCAATAAAAAAGAAATCTTATTTTGGTCTTTCTTTATTCACTAAAAAATTCACTTCCCAAAAAATCTGATGTGCCAATCAAGCACTGCACTCGCACCCAAAGAAATTTTGATTGCCCCAAATGGACTCTCGAATGAAGGATTCGCACAGTTGACCCATCAAAACCGATGTTCGCATACAGATTCCTACACTGTAAAAAATTCTTATAGCTAAGTGGTTCTTTACTGTGCAGCAAGCAACACGAAATCAGCATTGCAAAGTCGCTCAAGTTCACGGACATTATTTACGGTTAATTGGCCGACAGAAAGCAGCATAAAGCCGACAGAAAGTAGCAGAAAGCAGCAGAAAGCCGACAGAAAGCAGCAGAAAGCCGACAGAAAGCAGCTGGCAGAAAGCAGCTGACAGAAAGCAGCAGAAAGCCGACAGAAAGCAGCTGACAGAAAGCCGCAGAAAGCCGACAGAAAGCAGCTGACAGAAAGCAGCAGAAAGCCGACAGAAAGCAGCTGACAGAAAGCAGCCGACAGAAAGCAGCTGACAGAAATCAGCCGACAGAAAGCAGCTGACAGAAAGCAGCCGACAGAAAGCAGCTGACAGAAAGCAGCAGAAAGCCGACAGAAAGCAGCTGACAGAAAGCAGCAGAAAGCCGACAGAAAGCAGCTGACAGAAAGCAGCAGAAAGCCGACAGAAAGCAGCTGACAGAAAGCAGCTGACAGAAAGCAGCAGAAAGCCGACAGAAAGCAGCTGACAGAAAGCAGCAGAAAGCCGACAGAAGCAGCTGACAGAAAGCAGCTAACAGAAAGCAGCAGAAAGCCGGCAGAAAGCAGTAGAAAGCCGACAGAAAGCAGCAGAAAACCGACAGAAAGCAGCCGACAGCAGCTTCATGATTCAAACCCGCGCATGATGAATCGCACCTTCTGCTGTGGTCCCCATTTGGACCCACTGCTGAAATACTTTTCAGGGGTGTTTGATGGTCTGAGAAAAACAACGCAGTGGGATTACGTCACTGCAGGGCACACCTGTTTTTTGCTGCTTTCTACGATTGAAACTGCAAAAATAACAGCAGAGATAATTTGGCAAACGAAAGGAGAAGCTGACAGAGCTGATGGAGTTATGGACTTTGGGGGGGGGCAAATTTATGCGCACACATTGCCAGCACTTGTTATCATGGCGCAGCAGATCTCGTCCTGGGGTTGACTGTGTTTCGTCTGTGCTGATGGTCTCAGATGTCCCAGAGGTCCTGTTTACCAAAATTATAAAAAGTGGATTGTCCTTGTACAGGCGCAGAAACAATAATGACTCCTTTATACAAGTACAGTGTGTTGCAAAAAAGATGTCACACATACAGGGGGAATGGGAGATGATGAAAACCATTTGCAAAAAAGGTGTCACACATATGGAGACTTAATGGAAGAAGGTGATTTCCATTTGCAAAATACCTGTCACACATATTGGCTTAGATGGGACAGTCAGCGAAGCAATAATCACTATGCTGTCAAGCCCTACACTGCTTTAAAAATTTAGTTCCATTAGAAATAATAACTCAACCTCAAGAAATGTAACCTGAGTTGTTTATTAAACTTAAGTGTTGAAACAAAATGCTCTGCTGAAAACAAAATCTAACAAATTAACGAAAACGACTTTTTTTGCGTTTAGCAGTCAAATCAATTAATCAAATTAAAATTAAAGTCGAAAGTAAATGGTATATAATTTGTCAAACATTTGGTTAATAATTTATTTTACCTCCGCTGCAAGCAATTATTTCTTGGCATCTTTTTGGCATTGAAAATGCCAAATTGAAGAAATACAGAGGCCTTCTGGCTAAAGCATCAAACTTCTCTTTTGCCACTGACCACACAAGATTATGATTCTTCATCCCGGTGACATTAATTTGTCGTTTTAATAAACCCCAAACATTTTCAATGGGGTTTAATTCAGGACTTTTCGCGGGAAACTTCATTACATTGATTTCGGGATGGGTTTTGAACCATTCAACGCAACAGCGTGCCGTGTGGGCAGGAGCATTATCTTGGACTAAATACAATGGTTCATCCTCCGCAAAGAGCTGACGAATTTCAGGCAGAAGTGTATTTTCCCAGAGTTCAATATATTTTTCAGCAGTAAGTGTTCCCTGAATTCGAGTCAAACGACCGACTCTTGCAGATATCCACCCAATCATACTGACACTGATGTGGCCGCTTTTCTTCACCGGCTGCAAATACCGTTGTCCATTCATCCCCATCCGGTGTCCCCTTGGTCGTCGAACCATCTGCTTGTTGCCTTTTGTGCAAACGCAAGTTTCATCCAGGAAGACCACATTGTTCCATTTGTCGTCAGGCCATTGAAGACATTCCTCTGCATTTAAAGAGAATAAATGAACACTTATAGAAGTTGCGCACATTTAGGAATATGCATGCGCTGTATGGAATCCCTATAAAAGAAGTGAAATTCAATCCCTCGAAAATTGTCTGCGCCGGCAGCAAGAGGAATTACCGGCAACCATGCGATAAGTTCGCATGAGTTACCTCCCTCTTACGGAATCTGGAACTACCCACAGAAGTCATTGCATCAATCTTTTGTTCAATTTCATAGTTCAGGAATCGGCTGTCCAGTGCCCTCACAGTATCACCTGAAACCCTCGCAGCGTAGGACCGACAACAGATTTGCTTATATCCTTCCATTCGATAGACGAAACTCGTACTTTAATTCATGGAATGGTCCTGCGAAACGTTCTACTATTATTAGAACGGCTTCTAACCGCATTTCTTGCACCATAGGGCAACATAACCAAAGTGTGCTAATCCTAATCTCGAAAGCGACGGTGAACTATGGGGGCCTTTACGCAGCACCATTATGAAGAACTAAAAAAATGTGTGGCACCGCCTCCACTGTTTGCACATTAGCTCTACAAATGAAACTGAAGCAAAAATGTAGAGAGACAAATTTCGTTTCCGAGCATAGTTTGGACGTTTTTAGTCATTTTGTGTTTTTTTGTACCCGGGAATTGTCCGAACTGGATCGTGCACGCCGGCTTTGGAGGGCTTAATCTCCGAAATAGAAGGTCGCAGAGCATTTAAGGAACAAAGCAAGGTCGAAACAAGTTAAAGATATCAGGAAGAAAGAAGACGACGGTGGATAAAAACAATACATATGATTTCGAAATCACGCGAAAGGGCGTTCCAATGAGATGCAGTTCTTTGGAAAAAAGAATTCGAAAAAACATCACGCTTGCAAAATGGTATATTGAAAATACAGACCATTGTCACTGCGACGTTGAGTTGTTTTGAGGGGCATTGGACGAAATTTGGGTATCATATATTGTTGTGGCGACACCGAGGTTAAATTTTGGCATCATTGGGGATGGGGGTCAGGCGCATTAGTGTAGCAGGAGCAAATATCAAGTTTTTTTGCGCAATGTATGAATTCCAGTGAGGGAATGGCTTTTTGGCAATATTTGCTTTTGTTTGACGAAAGCAAATTGAGATGAACAGAAATTTGTTGAGGCCTGTGAACTTACCGCTGAAACTAATGCGATCCATTTTATGGTTCATAGTAAGCATTTCTGATGTCACACTCCTGGCTGACGGAAGACCACATCGTTTCAGAAATCTGGAAATGGTACTGACGGACACGTCATCAATTCACAGGCGTCGCCGATTTCACGTAGAGTGGCTTCTGGCATTTCTCTGCAGAATCCTTCAACACCGTTCCTTTGGTCTTGAGTCAAGGATTTCTTTCTGCCGCATCTGCTTCTGTTGCTGTTAAAACCAACTATTCCGTCGGATTTATGTTTTGCAATCCAACGTTGGACAGTTCTTCGGGAACAATGAAGATCTCTCGCTATGGCGGCATTGCTTTTACCAGCTCGTCGCGATTTGCTATTTGAAAAAACCGAAGAGAAAAATCTAATCCGGAATTTGAATAGAAAATTATTTTTTCTGTAGACAGCGTTTTGATAACATTTTCATTTGTGTGTGGTTTGCCCCCACCTGCGGTCCCTGCGGTTCCTGTCCTAAATAGTATTCCCTTATTCATACCCTTATAACCTATGCACTTATTCTTACCCTTATTCTTAGCCTTATTACCACCCCTACCCTTATTCCTTACCTAATCTATAGTATTATATTCCTCCGAAAACAATAGAAATTGCCTCTAAGATCTGCAAGATTCGAAATACGAGAAGCTGCACGTAAACAGACAAAGTGGAGGCTGCATATATGCGAAAGTATAGATTTTAGGCCTAGTGACTCAAGGTCGCTGCAAAATAAGTGCAACACAGTGCGCACAATGCACTTTTTCGGTGAAGACATTTCATATATTTCTGCCGGCTACATGCACTGCGCTGAGAGAAAGGTGTCAACAGCATCACACAACAGCAATATAGGTTGGGCAAAGTAGGAAAAAACGATGCATTTTGCAATGATTGTAATTCTGATGTGCCATGTTGATTGTAATTCTGACATGGCGCCAAGACCCGGCTTTTAAAAAACGAAAAAGATTTTAGAGGCGTGAGGGAGAGAAGAGGCATCAATACACGAAAGGCATCTATTTATGTAGAACTTTTTAACACATTAATTCGATAAACAGTGCACACAAAGTTATTTAAAAGGTTAGGATATATTTTAACAAGAAAACAATCAACATTTAATTCACTAAAAACTAGAAAGAACGGAGAACCTTGAATTTGACCCTTCTGAAATGCAGTTAAGTCAGCTTTAAAAGAAGAACGAAGCATGATCATTTATTGAGCACAGGAAAAAGCAACTCCACAATAACAGTGAAAATAACCAAAACTGTTTAACAATGACAAAATACTCAAAAACCATACCTTCATTTCTGGTTGCTATGGAAACGCATCGGTTGGTCCAAAGCTTTCTAAATTTAACAAAAGTCTTGAAAGCGACAGCGGCCACATCAGTGTCAGTATGATTGGGTGGATATCTGCAAGAGGCGGTCGTTTGACTCGAATTCAGGGAACACTTACTGCTGAAAAATATATTGAACTCTGGGAAAATACACTTCTACTTCTTACTAAATTTTTAAAGCAGTGTAGGGCTTGACAGCATAGTGATTATTGCTTCGCTATGTCCCATCTAAGCCAATATGTGTGACAGGTATTTTGCAAATGGAAATCATCATCTTCCATTAAGTCTCCATATGTGTGACACCTTTTTTGCAAATGGTTTTCATTATCTCCCATTCCCCCTGTATGTGTGACATCTTTTTTGCAACACACTGTACCTACATTGGATTATGAAAGTCATTATTGTTTCTGTGGCTGCACATCCCCCAAGTTGCAGGCATTCTCTCATTGATGATGGTCTGGGTAAAGTTGCGGGTAGAAGCACTGCGCCATGTATTTTTCCATCTAATTTTGCATTTTACCCGCAATTGCGGGTAAAATCAGGACCACATCTCTCCACCGATGAGAGAATGCCTGCAACCATGTCCATGCACGGCACAATGAAAAAAAAGATCAACGTTTATCAAGTTTGATAAACCTTGTCAAACAATTCCGTCAAAGTTCATGCAACGTTGATCTTTTAGGCTGATCAAACATGCGATGAGAGTTTCATAAAGCTTGATGAAACTCTCATCAAACTTCGTCCGGGTGTGAGCAATGTCCGCGTTTTAGAAGGACCCGATTCTGAAGAAGTCCGATGTTCTTGGGCATCTAGGGAATGTGAACAAAGAAGAAAAGTCCATCCACTCCACTGTGTGGACACAGCAATGAAGCTGTAGGCGACTGCTTCTCACGGCAAGATATTGGCAGCTTCTCACGACGTGCATTGGACACCCAACTGCGATGCAGAAAGCTTGGATCAACACGAACAGAAAATTACACCCCTTTGCGGCTTCGGTTGGATATGGATTTTCATTTTTTCAATCAAATTTCTTGGTCTTCTAGACCAGCGGTTTCTTATCTCCAGGAAAAGAGCTCAAAGACAATTGCCGCGGGAAAGCAAGCATAGCACACGGAACCCCGTTGTCAGCGCCCAGCAGCAACAGCGAGATAGACTTGTTTTTGTCGGTTAAACTGGTTAAAGGTGCTGGTGGTGCCATACACCTTGAGTCTCACCTGCGCTCGCTTTTTTTTTCAAATCAAAACATCAATTGAATCATATGGATTGCGGCCGCTGTGCGTTGGTGCGTGCATGGTACAGATCCTTCCTTTGAACTTGTCCAGCGATGGCGCCCGACAGGGCAGCGGGTGCACAAAGCTCGCAGATGCATGGAGAATGAGTACGCCTGCGGTGTTGGAGCCCCCATAAAAGGTCTGAAATTGATGAACTTGAGAAAGTTCAGCGTCGAGCAGCCAGAGCCATTTCTGGAATTTATGACAGGTATCAAAGTGTCACCGTAATTTTGAATAATCTCAACCTACTTTCCCTGGAGAGCCGTCGTCGGGCGCACTGCCTCAACTTATTCCGGGACATTCTTGTTGGGAATGTTGAATATTTTATGCCTGGAAAATATCAGCTGAAGCAAAAACAACGCCGGTGTGACAATGGGCTCAGCTTCAACTTACCTATGTGCAAAGGCAATGCCCTTTTTCATTCTTTTTTCCCGAGAACCATCAGGGAGTGGAACGGCCTTCCCTCCGACTCTTCTCTGATTTCTGGAACACTCACACGTCTCCCGAGCTCCGAGTTTTTTGTTGCTGCTCATAGTTTATAGGTAGGAGACGACAAATGACCGCTGCATAACATCTCTTGTCTGCGAACATATTCATTGTCATTTCATTTGTTGTTATATCCACTGTGTGTCTCTGCCTGTGATTGCCTTCTCATCTATCTTTTTTATTGTCTTGTCGATTGGTTCCTTTTTGACATGTGTTTGTTTCACAGTGCCAATCTTGTTGTTTGCGCTGTCTTTTGCAATAATAATAATAATAATAATAAATGAATCCAAATGAACATCACCCGCGCGGCATGACCATATCTCGCTGCACAACGAAGTGACTGAAAACCAGTTTTGAACATCTCTGGTGTCAGTCGTGTTTTGACATACACTCTAAACATGAGATTTCGGTATGGAACACCTTGGGAATACCCTTTTAACATGGGCTTAGATGGGAGTGTTTTTTCGGAACATTGTTTGGAACACGTAATGTGTTCTTGGAACACCATTTTCCCTTCTCAAATTTGGAACACATGATCCATTTGGAACACTTGGAGTGTTCCAAATTGCTTGCATGTGTTCCAAATTTGTGACAGGAAAATGGTGTTCCAAGAACACATCACGTGTTCCAAACAATGTTCCGAAAAAACACTCCCATCTAAGCCCATATGTTAAAAAGGTGTTTCCAATGTGTTCCATACCGAAACCTCATGTTTAGAGTGTATGTTTGACAATTCCAAAGGAAATCTCTGCACATGCATCAGCGTAGGTACTTGTGCTCAATCATGCATCCAAGACCAGGTTGGCATATAATTCCTGACGAATAATTTGACTGTATTTCATAAACCTTTTGGGCATTTTCATTGCTTTGCTTCATCGGTATCGACACTGCCGTGATGAAAAATAACGTGATCAAAGTTTTGTTGCGTACAGAAAAGTGGTTCCTTCTCGAAGTTTCCCAGGTCGTGAGGTGAACAATATTGAATTATTTTATTGATGCTTCGATTCTTCTAGTCCGAACTTCTGTGAAACATGTTTGACTGGACGCATCATCGGCTGCAGCAGACCCAGCAGCAGCTGGTCCGATAGTTTCCCTTGGATGTCTTTACCTACTCCTCAGCCGAGTTTGATGTGTGTAGTCTACAGTGTGATAAATAATGCTTTTCTCACGCATGGCAAAACGGGCATTCATTTAGGTGTGATCTTCCTGTTTCTTCTTTCGTAAATTCTGCCCAAGCGAACTCAACCTGACCTCCTTTAACCTTTCCCTACCTCAGCCTCTTGTCAGTCTACTACATGTTTTCCACCTACAGCCTGGCGTCAGCCCACAGCCTATAGTGTCCACCTGCTGATATAACAGCATAGATAACAGCACCTCGTATGATTGCCTAACGATGACCCAATGGCGTTGGCATTGGCACAACGGTGAAAGAGATTAATAAAGAATAACTTCATCTCTTTGACTACGATGCCCAAAAGTGAAAGTGATTTTCTGCGCGTTCGTGTTGTTTTGTCTTCAATCTGCTTGCTGTTGGCATTTTTAACGGTATGACCACCTTCATTTTTATCGCCCTTTGACATGAAAAGCATGCCTTTTGCCTCGGATGTTTTGATCAGTGTCGGCTCGTTTTGGAATTTGCAAACAGCGAGTGGACGAGACCAACTTTGCAACAAAAATTTAAAAAAAATTCCTGGTGATATGTTATGCAATGGGTGGTGCAAAACAGTAATTATTATCATTCTCAACATCACTCTTCTTTATTTTTATGCATCATTGGAACTCCTGCTCAAAAGCTGCTTCAAAAATTTTTTAGCAAAGGCCTACAGACAAAAATTAATATCCTTGACACACGACACACGAACATGGTGGGCCAACAATAAATTTTACGGAAACTCAATGCCGCAGAAATTTAAATCTCCCCATCTCTGCTGTAATCATACAGAGGCAAGAGTTTTTTGAGCGTCTGACAGATGCACGCATGGGACAAGTATTTATTTTCATATTGTACACACACCGAACCCGGCTGACGAGTATCCAAATGACCAGGCATGCGTCAGACGTGTCTCTCATTTGGAACTGCGCCCCCATTGAGCCATTCCAGGTCAAGTGAGTATGACCTCTGGATGACTGAGCTCTGAAATCATCGTGGGGGTTGCAGGAAAAAAACGAAAGAACGCAAAGGCGGGCGGCAATGCAATGGAAGAATTTTACAGAAAGAAAAGAATTCGAACCTCAGCGAGATAGTCACCAATTCTCACACCCCCGAATAGCTTAAATTCCAACTTTGATGGGGAGAGAAAAAATTGCTGGATCCGGAAGCCGCACATCCATGGAAACGGCCAATTAAGTGGAAATGCGTGCTCCACCACTCCACGGTGGAGACGAAGATGCCGTATTGTTCTCGGCAGGTCTTTCCGCAATAAGTCCTGCCACTGACAGATTTTCTTTTATTTTGATGACTTCCCTGCCGTCTCGTGTGGCCTGAAATTTCGATCCAACGAAGCTCCCTCTGACGCCGTGGACCAAATGAAACCGCGCGACAACCATTGAACTTAACTAATTACCGGAAGCATCAAAACAACGCCGTTTATTGGAGCGCGATAAAGAACGTGGCATCCACTAACAGTTTACAATACTGCCCTACCACCCGAACCACCGGAGCCGTTTTTACCACCGGAGCCACAAAACCGCGAATCCACCGGAACCACCGGAGCCTGTTGAATCACCGCAGCCACCCGAACCGGTTTTCCCACCCGTGCAACAGTCGCCACCACCGGAGCCGGTTCGGATGGCTCCGGTGATCAGAACAGCTCCTGCGGTTCGGGTGGTGTGACGGCAGGAATCTTTCTGCTTTTTCTTTTGTCTTTTATTATAGCTATTCGTTTTTTCCATTCAATCCTTGTTTCGCAATTTCCCTTTCAGATGACATCTTTCCTCGAAATTGCCCCTGAAAACAATCGACTATGCTTTTTCGGTGGAGAAAAGCGAGCTTGTGATGTGTGTAGCGTGCTTTTATTTCCCACAGGGGCAAAGATCATTAGTGAAACACTTGGAAAGCGATACCCTTTCAGATGAGAGCTTTGCCGAAGGTCTAAAAGTTGTCATAAGGCGCGGATTGATACTCCAACTAAACTTAACCAAACATAACCTGACCTAACCCCCTAACCTGACCCCCTAACCTTACCCCTACTTTCACTTTAAAGTCGGATTGCATCGCCATTGATTCGGGATCCAGGAAATTGAAGTTATGATTCACCGTTTGATGATGAAAGGCGCAATCGGACACGATTACGGTGCTTCGGAAAATGTTGTCAACAATGAGGGGCCACAGAGTACCTCGGTCTCTTCTGTTCTCTGGACATTTGACAACTCGAACTCGTCCGCTTCCCAATTCAGAGAAACAAAATACCCAAGTCTCTTCAATGAGGCGCCCAACTTCAGTATTTTCGGCTTCCGAAGCTTGCGCTTCGGCATTATACCACCCGAACCACCGGAGCTGTTTTGATCACCGGAGCCACCTGAAACGGCTCCGGTGGTGGCGAGTGTTGCTCGGGTGGGACAGCCCAGTTCGGGTGACTGCGGTGATGCAACAGGCTCCGGTGATTCCGGTGGATTCGCGGTTCAGGTGCGGCTTCGGTGATTAAAACGGCTGCGGTGGTTCGGGTGGCTCCGGTGGTTCGGGTGGCAGGGTGGTATTGTAAACTGTTACCGCATCCACTGTTGCATCTGCGAGCCGCCATCTGTAAGGCAAGAGTTGTGAGGATCGACCACCTCCACCTCTTGCAGAGAAGCCGCGGCGGACTGCAAGCTGCGGCTACACAGCTTGGAGGAGACGCATTGTGCCTTAAACGGTCACACGTTTTTCGCTACTTCTTAAACGCATCCAGATTTTTTTAGATCAATGGCGATCATTCCGCGCCTTTCTATGCTCACTTTCACCCTCACCCAACCACCTTCCCTCCCCTTTGTCTTTCTTAAACAGACAGAGGCACCGACAGATTTCCTCTTCATCTCGAATTCTTGAAACGCCAGAAAGTGTAAACGAAATCACGTCGGCTGCTGTTGTCGCACTCGAAATCTGGCATCGTCGCATTCCTCCTGTTTCGTTCCATCGGATTTCTTTTTCTGCTGTGCGTATCTTCTTCGAATCCAACACCCTCTCCCCCACCCCTCCACCCTCTTCTCTCCCCGATCAGCAATCAATCTAAAAACTGCATTTTATTCCTCGGAGGCAGGATCGCAGCATCAAGGCTCATTGCAAGCGCATGTTGCAGGCTTCAATTGTGGCTCGTGCGCAGGGATGTCCAACTATCTAAATTCAATTTTATTGCGCAACTTTTACCGGACTGTATTGTATGTTCAGGTTAATTAAACTTCCCTTGGAGATATTCGAAAAAAACTGGTGCTTCGGTGCCAAAGGTCTTTGGCATTTTTACAGATGCCCAGAATACCAAACGACCAAAGCTGGCTGAACTTGGTGGGATACCAAGCATTAGGTTGACAACAACAATAGGCAGTGAGGGTAGGGGGTTAGGTC
>JASGXE010010174.1:0-15714 GCA_030068105.1 Sinentomon sp. SZTP_YWyxl
CCTTTCTTAGCCCGTTCTTACTGGCATGTCTTATTGGTTGATGCAGTCCGGCCTCATTAATTGCAAATCACTCAATTAGTTATCGTTTGTTGTTTCTGTCATTCAAGTTTTGCAACGCCTGAGGCCACGTTACCCCTTTTTCAATGTTTTGACCATGCTCTTGTTTTATCTATGTGACGTTCAACTAACTCGTTGAGATTTATGAAAAAAAAAAAAAATAAATAAATAAATAAAATAAATAAATAAACTAGTTCCCTTGAGAACCATGCTGGTCGACTAGTAGAGGTTTTGACAGTTCTACTTGGGATGAATTGAGAAATACCTTCGCGAACAATGCCAACAAAAAATTCCCAAGCTGTATCAACGCTATCGAATGCCGTTGTCTGGAAGGAAATATATTTCGAATCAAGATATGACTGTAGGCCAGCAGTGTCAGCCAAGTTGAAAAGGAGAACATTCCGCGAGGAATTTGGAAGCGAAGGCTTAGATAGCGATAGGGAAGCTGTAATAACGGCATGATCACTGATACCAACATCAGTACCTGCGGACAGGACCATGTTTGGAGGCCGAAGCAAAAAGACGTCCAATTGATTTGAACCTCTCGTTGGTGCTGAGGGAAAGGCACTGAGATCATATTTGTTCACAAAGTCAATTGCACTCCTATTAACATGAGCACCGTAGGTCGGATCTGCACATATGAAGCGGTCATTCCAATTTATGGCAGGAAGGTTAAGATCACCAACCAAAACAACTGGTTTCTGCACATCGCGTAAAAGATCAAGTTCTTCAAATGCAAGATCCAAGTTTAAAAATAAATCACTAAAATTATTAGGCGGTCTATAAGCAGCAGCAACAAAAATTGGAACCTTTTCAACAAAAACCTTACATATGAGAAATTCCTGGTCAGCAGAACAATAGACAAGTGAACTTTGAATGTATGACTTTATTCCAACAAAAATGCCGCCTCCCCGATTACCACCTGCGCGATCACGTCTGTATATAATGTAGCCGGGATCAAAAATTTCCGAATTAAGGACGGAATCATTCAGCCAGCTTTCAGTGCCAACAAAAATGTCTGGGTCATGGGTTTCAATGAGTGAATTAAACGGAATAATTTTATTCTTAACACTTCTACAATTTACTTCCAATTTACTTCTTTTTTGAATGTCTGCGTTCTTTATTATTTATTCACATTCTACAAAAAATTAGGAAAATTAAAAATATAAAATAAAAATTCAAATCAAATTAAACAATTCACATTCAACGAGGCGTTTCAATTTTGCGCTCAGCATTCAAGATTGATAAACACGCAAAGCAAGGAGCAGATAAAATTGATGCCATAAACACCAGAAATTGCTTCGCGAGTAACGGTCAAAGACGCAGGCGAACCCTTCCAAAAACGGAACTGATGTTTCGTGAGAAGAAACCAAAGAAAATAAACTCTCAAGTCTAAAAACTTGAGAACACATGGTGCCAAATAGTCTTATTTGGCATGGGAAAAATGACACAGTGCTGAAAAGTCTTTTTTATTCCATGGGGAAAAATGGAATATTGCATTTCCGAAACATTTTGAGATTAAACTGTTTCAAGAGCTCAACTCGGTTGTCAACACACAAATCGCAAATTTGATCCCGAATAAAGTGGTATCATCTGATGCAGCGGTCGGCAACCTTTTGATTCCGACGGACCCGATAAACTGCGAAACCCCTTATAGCTGCGGGCCATCCACTCTCCAAAAGTCGAGAAAAATGATCAAGGGGGAAAATCTGCTAATTAAGCCTGTGCCCATGCGTCATGGCCAACCATAACTACCATAGTTGCCTCTGACAACAGAGATGTGTACAAGCCGAATTAGTAATTGTGTTCGCCTGCATGGCACATCATCCCCGAGCGAACTGTTTGGGACATTTTTTTTAGAAAAACCAAGGCCCTTCGCGGACCCCCCGGCCCTTTCCCGTGGACCCCTTGGGGTCCGCGGACCCCAGGTTGCCGACCGCTGACTGATGGAAAAACTTTCAAATTACAAAATATGACTACAGTCTAATTTTTGTAAGTTGAGCTCTGACCTCTGGTGATCCTTATCTCTTTTTTCCTGCTTTGCTATTGTTCCGCACTCAGTCAACCAGCAGAGCACTGCAATTCTTTCGTAGCATCACGATGCTGATTTTCAAATTCCGGTTTTTTCATTGACATGAGATAGTGCTGGCATGGGCGTGAAAAGAATATTTATGATTGGAGCCAGTTGGAGTTGGTTGTGTGGATGTGAGGAAACGTAAAGGACCTCGGCGGAAGGCTTATGGGATCCCTGCTTAATTCCCATTAAATAAAAAGGTCAGAGCTCAACTTATTTGACTGTAAAAACGGCAAATTTATAATTTTCCTATGGCCAAAGACATTTGGGCAACCCTGTTAGTTCCGACAAGGTGATGCTTACATCCGTGGTGGGAGACAAAAAAAGTTTCACATCACAAACGTAAATTTTCAGTTTTGCTTTTGGGCCTGGATAATGAGAAGAAAGCATCTTGGAGTGCGCTGAGACAAATTACCAACCGCGGCATTACGAATTTTCGAATGAGAAATGCACACTGCGCACAATCAGACCTATACCAAAAATTTTTCTAACACACTCACTCACTGCCTGATAGAACCATTCACACTACAAGACCATTCAGAGCTTTAAACATCTAAAATAGCGCCAAGTCCAGAAGCACTTTCTGAATACAGGCTGATTCACAAAAAATACTATAGTTTCCAACAGTAAGTTTTCGACAAGACGTCGTTCCCCACATCGAGGAACACCGCACGCACAAGTCCAAATCGCGCCGAAAGTGGTTTTTCTTATGTGCCTGGTCTTTTGCTCAGAGTGGTCAAGGGTCAACAATTAGACAGCTTGTAGCAAATTTTGGCCCAGTGTTTTTGTGAATCTCCCTGAATGTAAAAAATCCCAAAAGTCGCACATTTCTTCACAAATTGCAGATTTGGAGAAAAATTGGAATCAGCAACTGCACGGTCATTGTGTGACGCAAAGATAGCAGAATTCCCTGAGACTTCATGAGGACTATAATAGTTCATTCAGTTGGCACAGGATCATAATTCCTGACTAATACATTATCCTAGGAAATTTTCCTAATTTATTGTAATAAGGCCTGTTTATTCCTATCCACTGTCACATTGCATTTTTGAAGGCTCTTGTTTGGTGCTTTGACATTGCATTTCATTCAGGCATTGCAGTGATTTTTTCATGATCGGGAATGGCCAGAGATCGGGGAAACACAATCGCAAATGTGCTTCAAACTTTGGCTGCACCATGTACGTTTTTGACTCCTCGTGCGTTGCACTGTGTTCGTGCCATTGACCCGGATTGTGCAAAGAGCGAAAAAGCATGCTAAATAAAGCGAATCAAGCCTGATTTGCCCGGCTATGTTCGCCGACAAGATCGCTCGTACTGTATTCCTATGCAATGAGGTACTTTTTTAACAAAATTTTAACTGTTCTGAAACAGTGTGGGGGACGCAGCATGCGGCCGGGAAAGTCAAATTCTTGCTCTGTGTCTATTTTGCAACATGCCATGAATACCTCAAGGACAGGAGCCCAACCGGTCCTAGCGAGGTTTGTGTAACTTTCTCCTAGATAGATGATTTCAAAGCCTATATGCTTCAATCACACCACTTTATGCTCTTCTTTTTCTGAAGAGGTTTTTCGGCAACCCGCTTCTCTCTGTCATGCATGGTGATTCTGTCCTGCAAACCCTGATGCTAAGCTACAGTGACTGAGCTCTGTTTCTTTCAATCCTCCCTCACAGTGTCCCAATCTTTCAGCTGCGACTCACAAATTTTGGGAATGAACACTTTTGAAACGTTTTGCTCGCCTTTAATTTTTATTGATAATCTTTCAAGTTGTACATTTTGTGCCCGATTTTTTGAACACATTTTTTGACTCATTATTGTCCTCAATGTGATAAGGTGTTCCTCCAGCCCCGTAGCTAGGGGGGTTTCGGGGGCTAAACCCCTCCTGGAAATTGCCAAGCCCCCCTGAAAAAATGCCCCCAGACCCATATGGGCTGGGATGAATTTTTACCAACTATGGACAAGGCCATTGAAAACAGGCTTTTTTGTCACAAATCAATCAGTCACTCATTGCATTAAAAGTGTCCCTGTCAAATTTAAAAATCCGCACGCAGCATTTTCTGGCCATTTTATGGAGATTTTTGCGCTCTAGATGATTCTGATTTTCTTTCCTGTATTATCACTGCGGATCTTAAAGCCTTCAGCATAATGCAAAAAAAAAAGGAATTTGCAAAATCAGTTGGAGCTGGCAACGCTGAATTTCCAGGCGATATTGTTCCTCCTGTCAGCCTTTGACTTTTTCCTTTTTTATATTGTCGGCTGGAGCAAATTTCATCAGATGTGTTGATAACCGCAGTGGATCGCTTGCCCTCCTGGCATGTGTTATTGTCTTGACCTGGTGGGAAATTTGGCCTCTTGGAACACCGCAATTTTGCCACCAAATGAACCCAAAAATTTCAAAATTTCTTCAGCTTATGGGGGGCTCCTCCACCCAGACCCCCCACCAGGGGCTCTGCCTCTTGGAACCCCGCTGGGGCTCTGCCCCAGACCCCCTGCGCCGAAAACTTTAGTGTCCGTTGGGGGCTTAGCCCCCCTTGAATAAAAATCCTAGCTACGGGACTGGGTTCCTCGCAAAAATAAAAACAATCGTTGATTTCGTAAATTTTTGTGATCGATTCTTGAACTCATTTTTAAAATAATATTGTACTTACTCACTTTCATATTGATTTTGGTTCATCCCAAAATAAAAACAATCTTTGAAGTTGTGATTTTTTAGTGTTCGATTTTTCAGCTGAATTGTTATGTTCTCAATTTAAAAAAGGAGTTCTCCCAAAAATAAAAAGAGTCTTTGAAGTTGTAAATTTTTCTGTTCGATTCCTGAACTTATCTTTTATATTTTTTCACTCAATTTGACAAAGGTTTCGGTCCAAAGGTAAAAACAATCTTTGAACTTGCAAGTTTTTGCGTTTGCTTTGTGAAGTCATTTTTTATATTCCTGTATTCAATTTGCAAGGGTTTCGGTCAAAAAGTAAACCAGTTGTTGAAGTTGCAAATTTTTGCGTTCGATTTGTGAAGTCAATTTTTTATATTTTTGTACTCAATTTGACAAGAGTTTCGGTCAAAAAGTAAAACCGATCTTTGAAGTTGCAAATTTTTGCGTTCGATTTGTGAAGTCATTTTTCTATATTTTTGTGCTCAATTGGACAAGGGTTTCGTTCTAAAAATAAAAATAATCTTTGAAGTTGCAAATTTTTGTGTTCGATTTTTGAACTCATTTTTTATATTATTGTAGGTACTCAATTTTTTTGGGGTTCGTTCCAAAAATAAAAACAATCTTTGAAGTTGTAAATTTGTGTTCGAATTTTTAACTCATTTTTTACACTATTTTACTCAATTTGACAAGGGTTTCGGTCAAAAAGTAAAACCAATCTTTGACGTTGCAAGTTTTTGCGTTCGATTTGTGAAGTCATTTTTTATATTTTGTGCTCAATATTGGACAAGGGTTTCGTTCTAAAAATAAAATCACCTTTGAAATTGCATATTTTTTGTTTCGATTCATAACTCATTTTTTATTTTTTATTTATTTTTTTGTTCTCAATTTGATAGGGAGTTCGTTCCAAAACAGAAACAATCTTTGAAGTTGTCAATTTTTGTGTTCGACTTTTTGAACTCATTTTTGTACTTTGTGTTCGACTTTTCGGACTCATTTTTTGTACTTTTGTGCTGTATTTGACAAGGGGTTCGTCGCAAAAATGAACACATCAATTCAATTCAATTCAAATCGATTTACATCTTCTATACGTCTACCAAAAATATCTAGCCATGTAAAATCGTAAAGTTCAGAGCCGCTGTGCATAGAATTCTCCATCGTTGACATTGCTGGCGTGCAGCACAAAATGTTCCTGACCGGTAGTTGTCGGTATCTCGACGTAGAAATATTGAGATCCGTCCGGATAAGTCATTAAAGTGGCCGGAATCGTCTGTAAGCCACCGTTAGGGTCTATTTGACCCACGTAGAAAATATCTCCAATGCCAGCAATGTGCGAGTAGTAGAATGGCATCATCTGGATCAACCCTGAATCCAATTTCCCCCAGAATTGAACTGAATCCCCTTCACTTTCAGTTTCAGCATCGTAGAGATAGACGCGTCGAACACCAGTCGTGTGGACGACATCCAAATATTCCGGCACAAGAGATTGCAAGTTCTGTGAAAAGGGAAAGGATAAAAACAAGCGCAATTTGGTTCACCCTGTACGGTGAGCCAATTGCTATGTTATCTATGTTCCAGATTGACCCATTTTGCAACTATGTGCATGTTCTGGATTGTCCCCATCCTTGTAGACAAATATGTTCTGGATTGTCCTCCTTTATTATTCAGAGATATTTCCAACAGTGTTCTAGATTATCCCATGTTCCCGATTGTCCGCCCCCCGTTACTTTAAGTTATCAGCGTTTCTTGCGATCGCAAGTCGACTTGCGTCTCGAAATTGGAATCGAATGGTCATTCCTGCACGTAGATACCGTTTCATATAATTTGAGTTATCTTGATCATCATTTGACTCTAACCCAACCAAATCCGCTCCCTATATGAACCAATGCAGTTAGAAAATATACCTACCCAAATACGAATGATCAATGCAAATAAAATTGGCACTGGACAAAGTGAACGGTAACCAGGCCATTTCCAAAAAATAACAAATTCGCGACCTTTTCGATTTTCGGCGTCAAGATTTCGTTGATGGCGCTGTCTTCGTGGGCACAAAACTATTGGGCACTGAATTCCACGTAATCATTGAAAAGTTGAGCTTGGAGCCACTGATTGCTTGTATTGTGTCCCGCAAAAACGCCCGAGATTAGAAAAATCAGTTGCACGTTTGCGCATGTCTTTCCTCCAAATCATCTAAAACTATACGAATGGGTTTCAGCAAGCACAAACACGCTCGGCAGGCGCATACGTTGCGTCTAATGCGTCCGGTCTGCTTTCTTTGAAATGGTAAAACAGTTCTTGGCAATTGTTTTCTATTTGCGTTGGAAATGCGGAAGCTTTTTTAAACTCACTTTACCAGACCTAACCCGGTTTTGTGACCCAAGGTGATCGAAAAAGAAAGAATTTTGATCGAAAAATAATACTGGGTCACTTAGAAAAATTTTGGAACTGGTGGGGATCGAACCTGGGACCCCAAATCTTCATTGTCGGATCTTAGCGCATCCAACCGACCTCTTAGACCACTGGGCTGCAGCCGAATCGACGCTGGGTAAAGTTTTGTGCCTCCCATTTACTTACCAAAACTTCTGAATATAGACCAATTCTCCCAGAACAGATTGACCAATTTTAATAAAAATATCCAGAGTCGATCAGCGCATCTTTTGCCAACAACAGAGCAAGCGTTTTCATTGCGCCACTCGGTATAGCACAGATCATTGTTTGGCGGTCATTTTCAAGTGACCGTAAGTTTGCTTTGACACTGCCACTGCCGTTGAGAGATTAGAGACAAGGAAAATATGTGTTCGGCTGGGGGACAGATGAGCTCATCGCTTAATTAGAGAGTTGAGGACATTTCTCCCTCAGGAAAGGTTACACGAGAATGAAAAAGAAGAGTTTCATTTGCTGTCACCTATCAAATCAGTTACGTGGGTAATGTCACATATTCACCCACCTGTCTAAACGCATTTTCACACGCATCCATCCACACACCGAAGAAAATTTTCGTTTGCTGTATAGCCACACCAATTCAGTACAGTGGGTAATGTCACATATGACCCACCTATCTATGCATTTCCACACACATCACTCTACACAGCGAGAAGAGTTACATTTGCTGTCACCACATCAATTCAGTTGAGTGGGTAACACACATAGAAATAAATGTGTGATTTCTGCAGTGAAAATGTGTGATATCTGATCCCTGTTTTTACACATCGAAACGAAAAATCACACGTTCGCAGCGCGTAATTTCACTCATTTTGAATCGGATATCACGCAAAAATAATTGACGAGTGCGGGAATCGAAACCGGTTCCTCGGTTCTTATTCCTTGATACCTGCTACCTGCTTACCAACTGCGCTACTGAGACGCGATGAATATTCCGACTTTTTGTGGGTATTTGAAGGCGACCGCGCCACGCAGCATGGAAGGAGGCGGTGGTTTTACCAATGCCGCACCACCGCTCTGGTCCCTCACCCGTCTGGCAGGATACGGTTTACTCTGCTGCTTTGCCGCAACCTCCCGTCTGTTGCATTTCTCTCACAGGGCATAAGGAAAAACTCATTTTGTTACGAAAGTGTATGGAAACGTATGATTTGTTTGTAATTTTATCTGTTTGGTCGAAATGAGTGATATTTGTAACCGAACATCAGAGGGAATTTGAGTGATTATCCACATCTTGTGCAATGCGATTGATGAAATAGGTACATTTACGCGTTTGCCTGCAGAATTTATCAAAGAATTCTCTCTGTGAATGTCTCATATTCACCCGCACGTTATGCTACACAGCAAGAGTCTCACGCATTTCCCAACCCATGACGCTACACAGTCATGAGTGTTCACATGTTTCCCACAGCTCGTTAGGAGACAAACGTGTGCATGTGAATGATCATTGGGTTTATTCGCATTATATCTCTGCACAACTCGTCACCATAAGTGTATACACAAAGCTTCAAGACCAACACTACGCGTGAACTCGCTTGACCTGCGTTGTGTTTTTTGCAGTGCGGAATGTAAGCGCTGTGATGCAGGGTCGTTCAAATCGAACGCATGTCTCAGGACGGAATTTGTTTTAATGGAGAATGCGAAAAACCCTGGACTTGCTTATTCCGGCCTCTTTACCGCAGTTTGTTGCGGGATCATGTGAACGGCGGAAAATACGGCAGCAGCAGACGTGGCCTCCTCCGTAGCCGTTTTTCAGACTCACTTCCGAGAGACATCCTTCACAGAGAATGTTGCACGAAACTTCTGCATGAGGTCCAAATAGTAGAAACAGCATGCTGGGGACGGTCAGGGCGGCGTGCGAAATACACCTGTCACACCTCAGATTGCTGAACTCCGGTGATTTGTCCCATCAGGAGAACCATCTCTATACAATTTTCGTTCGAGTATCGCACCATCTCGACTAACCACGCAACATTCCAGGAATCCGGGAGTAATTCACACAGAGCGGTATCAGCGAGTATAGATGGTCTTCACAGAATACATGAATCACCTTCGAGACGTGATCGGAATTGCAAGCAGGGAAAGTAAATTTGCCCGAAGAACATTGGGAATCGCCATTTGCGCTGGTTCAGGAAACCCCTCAGTCGGACCACAACACCTGAACTGGATTGCTACTCGGCGCGGGTCAAGATAGTTCACGCGTACTTATGGTCTTGAACCTTTCAGTATTACGACCGTGTTTCTAGCGACATGAAGTTTAAGTAAATTACTAACCTGCGGTTCGATCACTGCAGGATATGGGTCTTCCGGCTGAAAATACAAATACCAGTAAGCAGTAAGCACGAGCAAAAAGATGGACGCAAATTTTCAAACCCCGACTGATTAAAAAACTAGATCCCACGTCTAGGTAACTTGACCTGCCTCAAAGCTTATTCAACCTGTCCTGACCTTCCAACACTGCCAAGCTCAGTGGAGTGATTTCAGTGTCCGCCCATGTACCTCTGTTCAGCCTGCTGCCTGATGCAGAAAAATACAGAATACCCGGGCTATACAGGGTGTTTCTGAAAAAGTTGGCCATACTTCGTTTTTAACATCGTGGGTCCATTCTGTCCAAAAAACGTAGAGTGACTTTTTGCCGTCCGATGACTTCTGCGGGTACTCGCCGAAAAAAACATGGGACGATACACTGTAATTCACATCACAACGAGGTCACCTTAACCCAACTTATGACAAATTGCAAAAACAAAGCAAATGCATAACATTACATGCAGGGATGGCAGAGAATTCATTTATTGCCATCCAGGAATGCATTCTCGCCATCCATGCGTGTAATGTTAAGCATTTGCTTTGTTTTTGCAATGTGTCATAAGTTGGTTTTTGGCGACCTCGTTGTGATGTCGTGAATTGCAGTGTAGCGTCCTATTTTTTTGACGATTACCCCCCAGAAGTCACGGACGGCAAAAAGTCAATCGTACCTTTTTTGTTCAGAATGGCCCCATGATCTCAAAAACGAAGTATGCCAACTATTTCAGAAACAACCTGTAAAGTACATTTTTGGCAGACTTTTGAAGCACGGGGCAATGTTATTCCCGATCTAGTATAAACGCCGTTAAATGCATTCCTTCATGCAATGCGGCTCATGCGAAACGGGAATTACATTGCCCCGCCGTGGCTTCAAAAGTCTGCCAAAATCTCCTATTGGCCGGGTATTCTGAGTGGCTCCGTCCGTTATACACAGCCATTCTAAATACTCGGACCATAGGAGATTTTTTCAGACTTTTGAAGCACGGGGCAATGTTATTCCCCATCTAGTTAGCGCCGTTAAATGCATTCCTTCGTGTAATGTGTCTTGCGGCGCATGTGAAATGGGGAATTACATTGCCCCGTGCTTTCAAAAGTCTGAAAAACTCTCCTATGGCCCGGCTATTCTGAATGGCTCCGTATATGTTTGCATATTCTTGCCATGAGTAAGATTCGCACCCACTAACAGAAGCAGAACGTCAATTTGCAGACCAGTCGCCTCATCCACTGTTGACCAACCGGGAGCTTCCGTAATTCGCACCCGGAACTTGCCTTCAAATAATTTTTTTTATTTTACGGTCAAGGCTTCAGACGAAAATGTTGTAAGACGTGCGGCTGGGTTTGGAATCCGGAGCGTTCGGATATTTTGGTAGACAAGACATGGGGAAAGTGTAAGCTGGTGTATAAAACACAATTCGTCTGAATGAACCACAATCTACAGCGCAATTTCAGATAATAATCACGACAGAACAGAGAGCTGTGTGTGCCTGATACTCCAAAATTCATCGAACATTCCAGGAGTTCATTGGCGATTTTTTATACGGAGCCATTCAGAATAGCCGGGCCATATAGGAGAGTTTTTCAGACTTTTGAAAGCACGGGGCAATGTAATTCCCCATTTCGCATGCGCCGCAAAACCCATTACACGAAGGAATGCATTTAACGGCGCTTACTATAGATGGGGAATAACATTGCCCCGTGCTTCAAAAGTCTGACAAAAATCTCCTATGGCCCGAGTATTTAGAATGGCTGTGTATATGTAGTACTGCATGGTTACACAGAGGCCATCTAATTTCAACAGGGCTTGGTGCAATTTCACGCCTGTAGTGTCATGATCTGTTGCGGCGCATGCTGCCATTGATTCTTAATGGCTACTGAGTTATAATAATGACCTCCTGTGTTCGAAAACGCCTGACGACAAGGAGTGCTTGCGCCGCATTTGCTTGGTCATCTTGTCATTCATGTTACTTCGAAGCAACTTGTTACAGCACAATATTTGTAAATATTTGCATTATATTTCAGCTTGCGATAGAAATGCGAACCATTTGAAAATGCAAAAAGGGTAAAATTTTATTTGTTGAAAAGGCGACGAAACGATATTACAGAAAATCGGCATGTGGCAAAAATTATCAGTTGCCAATACAATATGCGGGTGACATTTGATGAAGTCAGTCGTTAAATTGTAAAACCAGGACTAGGGGGCGCACAGGGGCCATAGCCCCAGCGGGGTTCCAAGCGGCAGAGCACCTGGCAGGGGGTTTGGGGGACAGAGTCCCCCAGATATCGGGGTCTGGGGCATCGCCCCAGCGGGGTTCCAAGGGGCAGACCCCCTGGCAGGGGGTCTGGGTGACAGAGTCCGCCAGAGGTGTGAGAACTTTTGCAATTTCAGCATGCATTTTGGGCCTGATTTTGGCAATTTGGGCACCATTTTGGACTGAGCCAGGTTGCTCAGAATGGCTGACTTTTTATTTTTGGGACCCTTTTTATTCTAAATTTGAAATTTGGCCAGATTGCGGACATATTTTTGTTCTCCGCTTTGCAAGCCAAAATAAAGAGAAAACGTTTTTTGATTGTGTGGAACTCTGCAAAAAGCTCTGAACTCAAGCTTGGATGACTTTCACAAAACCATATTTTCAACATCTGAAAAGACCCTGATTCCTCAAAATTAGCATTGTTAAGAAGGCAAATTGGACTGTTTGGGGGAACGTAGACTGATGTCTCTTGGGGGCGACGCTCCCCCTGGGAAATCACTGGGGGGCGTCGTCCCCATGCGCTCCCCCTCAATTTAAGCACTGGATGAAGTTAACCTCTGGTAGCAGGAGAATTTCTGATTAAATAAGAGTTTTTGGGCCAGAGGATTCCACTCCCAAAGGGTTTTTGGAAAAAACTGATTGAAAATGAATGCTGGCTGCACAGAGGGAACCAAAAATTTGACGGCATGAGAGCGGCTGGATCTTTTGAGGGTGCTATAAGACGTCTATCCAATCCTCTCTTAAACAGTGGTGAGAGCCCGAGTTTGAGCATAATGGTTACACTAGTATGTGTAGCCATAATTATTCATGATAAAACATGCAACATGACACGGATATATTTTGATGGTTATCACTACTCTCACCGCTTGGATCCAACACAGTCTAATGAGGTCAGTCATGAGTCGAGAGCCATGACTGACCAATTCCTTCCCTTGTAAAGTAGGTCTCTTCAGGTTACAATAGTTCCGCATGTCATATGTCATATCACGTTCTTGCAACGCAACTTCGCAGAGAGAGTCCGCAGTGCAGAGCTGACTCAAAATTGAAAGGCTTATATCTCGCGATGTGGACATCATATAGTGAATGTTGGCGAAGCAAATTTATTCTATCATCGATTTCGTTTGAAGTTTCTCGAAATGCCAGTGGCTTGTGTCTTAGTCCACCTCTTCATGTGGATCGGGGGACTGGCATATAACGGACTGAGGCAGACGTGGACTGAGCCAGAAGTCGACTGAGGTAGAATTGGACAAAGGAGGGAGTTTTGGAGGGAGTTTTTGCATGAAGGTGCGCTTACACCTGTCCTAACTTCTGAACCTATAACCTGACCTAACCTAATCCGCAGAAATTAAAAAAATCAGCCTCCTAAAATGCAAAAATTCTGCCTCAGTCCACTTCTGCCTCAGTTCGTTCTGCCCCAGTCACCGGTCCCCTTCATGTCAATTTTCTAATGGGTGTTTTCGCGCAGGAACAACCCTTAAGCCGTTGTTCGGAGAATTATTGCTTAAATTACAAAATTGAATCCTCTCTATCTTCCATCGTTGGAGTAGTTTACAAATGTGACCTTCCTGACAGGTTAAATTATCTGCGAAGTGTCCCCATATGCTAATTTCGTTTTAAAAAGTGCCAACCATTTTAAAAATTCGGGTACGATTCGGGGCTTCACCTGTACCGGGGTGCAAAAAATAGCACGGGATAAGTGCCAAGTCCTCGGAATCATGACTGTGAAGATTGCACGCCTATCATCCTTCGTTTTTTCTAAAGCGATGAGCTTTTCCTCGTATAAATACAGTGTGACTCGCCTGATTGGTTAAATTTGCCATGAATTGGTCCCAAACACTAATTTCGTCACAAAAAAGCGCCAACTCGTGCTTTCGGGTGCAATTCGGGAGCTCACCTCTTTCTGGAGTTCAAAAATACTGTGGAGTAGTTAATGATAACTTCTGGACGGTTTGCCTTAAACATTGCGGTTCCAACTCAGTTTGTGAAGGTTTCATCCACCTGCACCCATCTGCTTTGCTTTGAAGATTTCCCCCTCCCCCTTGCGGCTCTCCATTGGGGAGTTTTTCTTCTGCGCGACCTTACTAGCAGGTTAAATTAACGACGAAATATGGTCATGTGCTTTTGCCGTGCCAAAGAACACCTGCGGATTGGCTTTGATTCGTGCTGGAATATTCGTTTCATGCACCCGCATCCCGGGAGATGCCGATGGAAAATTTTCTGGCAACCTCGGCTGTGGTGAATTCCGCGTGTAAAATAGACCTTACCTCTTCGGGCGGTTCATTAGATTCTTCTGTACCATCACTCTGCTTCTTTGGGTTAATATCTTCCCACAGAAATTTGCTGCGTATAACTTGTAACTCAACGGAAGGGAGATGGTGTGGTGGTTGTGGTGGAAGGTCTACTGAAGTTTCCGGAGTTCTGTCTCTATTGATGAGAGTCTAGAAGAAAGGACTACCAAGAGTACTGTATATGCAGTTTATTTCTCCTGAAAATCCTTCACACTGCTATGACAGTAACATGGTTATACATTTACTCCATGAAGATTAGGCATGAAGATGTTACGAGGTGAGGTGAGAAGGGAGGGGGGTGTTGCCAAATGTTGACTCAGTTGAAATGGAGTGAAGATGAGCCCGTAACGTCCAACTTCATTTGTATGAAGCACAAAAAAACTAATGACGAAAACGAATGAAATGAAAACGACGTGATCAACACCAAGCACACATGATTGCTGTCTTGCCCAGTCGAGTTTTGACGTGAGAAGAACGTGAACTCTCCACTGGGCCCCTTTATAACCTCGTATTGCTTATCACTTTGCAATTTGCGTCAAATAATATCGATAATTGCGATTTGATTCCTCTGGCGCAACGATGCCAGATTTTCCAACGGAGGAGCGTTTAAACGCCCTGCCGTTATACCCCCCACGTTTGCAAAAGAAAATTCAGGTACTGAATTTTCGTGTAAATTTGCTTTCAAGTCAATGTCTCAGCTAACAATCTCTCCTGTCAGTAACTCCCAACTCATAAATTGCTCCAAACTCCCCTTTGCCGCACAGCCGAACTGGGAAACTTGACAAAACCGTTAGCCGGAACAATAATGAATCCAAAGTACTTAAGGAGAAAGTTAACAGCAAAGAACATCGGACTAATATCAAATCATTAAAAATACTTTGGGTACTTGCGAGGTCGCAAGTCATAGCGAGGTTCATTGCAAGCATCAACATCAGCTTGCCCAATGTTGGGTATTTCCATGTCAAGGGATGAAGCATAGGAACCAACTTGTGGAAGAGTGGAAGACAAACCCTGAGGAGACTCAAGTTGGAGAGCGTTATCCTCGCTTTCAAGCGATTTCCCCTGAGATGCAGCAACCACCATGTCATCCAAGTCCGACGTGCCGTTCGTGCGCCCGTCATCTGCCGTCAAATGTTCAGGCCTATTTTCCTGTAGATTTGAAGAAGGGGAAGGAGAGTGATGAATTTTCACTTCATTGTTGTCAGTTGGACAAACACGATACGAAGACAAACGTGACACACTAACTCTAAGCCGTCTACCTGTCGTTTTCCATGGTTTAACGATAGCATTACCCCTCTGATCCAAACACTGAACAATATGAGGACCCGAGTAAACGGGATTCATCTTTGCGTTGATGTTTTTAACAGCATCTGAACGGTTTTGCAAAGTGATTTTTACTATATCACCCACTTTTAGATTGCAAAGTCTGTGCTTAGTTTCGAAATACCTTGTGTTCTTTTCTAATTGCTGTTTTGCACATTCCCGAACATATTCATGGATCTGGCGTTTCTGTTCCTGGTCAACCTGCTCATCAATGGGAAGCTGCGATATCTTCTCAGGTGTTAAAAGAAGCAATTGATCTGGTGTTAAGATATCGTGCCCTAAAAACACACGAGCAGGTGTCAACCCGTGAGTATCATGCACATTCGCATTGATGG